>SKCR01041029.1:0-142638 GCA_019454045.1 Zanthoxylum bungeanum
ACTCTCGTTCATCTTTTGCAATTATTTATTAGTATTTCTTCACATATATATTGTTGGTTCATGTATGTTATTGTTGTTGGATGAATGATTTTGTGCTATCTCTCGTGGTATATCGGATGGAAACCCAGACGTAAATTCCGTAGCCGAATCCGAATGGACGGTAGTGCAGTTTGAACTTGGGATACAACTCCACGTACCACTTGAGAAACACACATATTTCATTTTATCTAATCTTGTGTTTATCCATGGTTCATTAGAAATAACACGTTATCTACATGCATGATTTAGTTATTTCTTTCAAGTTAGAAACTTAATTGTATCTCTTCAATGTTTATGTTTAGACAATTATTATTTATTTATATTTCCATATTTATCAACTTAATGTGTTCATGAGATTGCGTGCTTGCTTTTATTTTATTTACTTCTATGCATGCAAACTTAGAAGTAGATTTTACTCATATGTATGCAAACTTAGATATAGGTTGTATGTAAACTTAGATATATGTTGTATGCAAACTTAGATATAGGTTATTCTTGCATGTGTATGTTGCGTAGACTTGGTTATATTATTGCGTGAATCCGTTCATTACAAGTGGCATAAGTAAGGGACCATTCCGAACCCAACGATTTGAGGTCTTCCCTTGCGAAGGATGAGTGCGGCCTTAAATCATTTCCCAATTCACAGAGATCAATCAAGCGAACCCGAGGCTTAAACAAATGAATTAAATTGATGATGATGTATTTATTTTTGAATTTTCCCTTCCGAAGTCCGTTTTCCCGCGACTTCCGTAACTTATCAGGTAGTGCCTCTATGCGAGGCTCATCATCGGGCTTCATATAAAAATGCAGTGTCTACAGTCGCCCCCACTTTGATGGGACTTGTGCAGTGTGTGACAGTGACAATCCTATCAAAGTCATGCATGTATTTTTTTTTACTTACCTGCCTCGCCAGCTGTCGCCAAACTTACCGGTTGTTCTGAGATGCTTTAAACTGAGTCATCTGGTGGTGAGGTGCTTCGACCCCTGGGCTTTATTCCCAACCACCGAGTGAGCTATTTTTGATTTCTGGGCTTTGTTCCCAAACTGAATTAAATGGAGGGCGATGTGCTTTGACCCATGGGCTTTGTTCCCAGACTGTGTTGAGAGTGGGCTTTATTCCCGAGCTGAATTGAATTGATGGCGAGGTACCTTGACCCTTGGGCTTTATTCCTGAACCATCTCTGGGATTTGTTCTCGAACTGTATTGAAAGTGTGGGCTTTATTCCCGAACCGTGTTAAATACGGGCTTTATTCCCGAACTGTATTGATTGTGGGTTTTGTTCCCGAACTTATGTTGATTGTGGGCTTTATTCCGTAGGCTTTGTTCCCAAACTTTTGTTGATTGTGGGCTTTATTCCTTGGGCTTTGTTCCCGAACTTATGTTGATTGTGGACTTTATTCCCTAGGCTTTGTTCCAAAACTTTTGTTGACTATGGGATTTATTCCCGAACTGTAGTGATTGTGGGCTTTATTCCCTGGGTTTTGTTGATTGTGGGCTTTATTCCCGAACTGTAGTGATTGTGGGCTTTATTCCTGAACTGTGCTGAGGGTGGGCTTTATTCCCGAACTATGGTGAATATTGGCTTTATTCCCAAACTACATTGTGCATGGGCTTTATTCCCAAATTGTGCTGAATGTGGGCTTTGTTCCCGAACTGTTTTGAGAGTGGGCTTTATTCCCGAACTGTGTGTCTTGGCCGCTTTTCTTCAAAACCTGTGAACAAAAACAAGACAAAGATTGCGTGCATGTGACGTGTATGCATGTATGCATAGAAGTATTTCCTATTCCGATGGGTTAGGCCTTGCTGGTGCTTTTCGGTGCCCTTTGCCTACAAATGTCTTTGGTCGCCCCCAAGGCCTGCTTATAATTTCTTTCTATCAATTATATTCTACTTCTCACTTGCAATTAAAATTCCCTTGGGGTTTTCGGATGTACCAAGATTAAATGCCTTTGCCTTTGTCGAATTAATGTCAAATACGCTCATGTCACGCATGTCATGATGCAAACTAAAAAAAGACTCAAGTAAGTAAGCAAAACAACGTCTTTAAGATTAATAAATGTAGGATTACAAAAATAAATGTCTTCGTCATTTGTAGTCTTGTCTTCTTTAGTCTTCTTCGAGTGTCAGATTCTCCGACTTAGTAGTTCTTCTTTCTATTCCTTCTTCTCTTTGTCATTGCCCAAGGAGTTTTTCCAGGATTCTATCCTCTGCTCAATTACATCTTCACTACTGCTGTTCCATATCTCCATGTAAAAGGCTTGGTGGTTGAGGGTTTGGAGGACAAGGCCTTCAGGTAGGCCAGAGTTAATCATGTAAGTGGGTGGTGGAACATAGTGGTAGTTGGGTAGAGGATTTCAGTGTGTGTTGGGTTATTCTTTTTCTGGGTCGGGTATTTTATTAGCGTCAATGAGGTTTTGGATCTTATGCCTAAGGCGGGTGCAGTTGTCGGTGTCATGGCTTTTTTCTTGATGGAAGTAAGAGTATATGTTTAGGTTGAGGTGAGGTGGCACAGGGTTTGGAAATGGTCTAGGTTCTAAAGGTTTTAGGAGTCCTTGGATCTTCATATTTTCAAACACATTTGACAAAGGTTTACCAAGATTGGAGAATCGCCTGTTTCTGACAGCAGCGACCTCAATAGTAGTGGGCTTTGTCCCCGAAGGCCCCCCAATGGTCATTCTATTCTGGCTGTAAAATTTCCGATTCTCGGCTTCCTCCTCCTCAATATACATGACAGTTTCCATCAACTGCCGAAAATCGCTAATCATAGAGGTCATCCTTCGCAGCTTGTTATAAATAGATGGTTTGGTGCCCTTAATGATCATCTTGATTTGGTCATTATCTGAGGGCCGAGTCTGCATTTCCAAGAGCTGGCTTCTCCAGCGATCTACATAATCCTTGAAGCTCTCTTCCGGCTTCTATTTGGTATTCTCCAAGTCACGAAACGACAAGTCGATCTCCAAGTTTGTGACATACTGATTCAGAAAGGCTTCTACTAATGCCCTCCAATCGTCATTGACCTTTCTCTCCAGGCCGTGATACGATACTACGGGCGCCCCCTCTAGTGACATCCCGAACATCTTCTAAACCTGACGCTTCGACAGACCCACTGAACTCATCACAGAAACATACTGTCGGAGATGGACCCTCGGATCCCTATTCCCGTTGAACTTGGCTATGTCAGGCATCTTGAACTGCGAAGGCAGCTGCTCTTCAAAAATCATCGCATCGTAGTCTAGCAAATCTTCATGTTTACCCTTCAGCTTACGGGGTAACTGACTCTACCTGATCCCTGAGTTTCCGCAATTCTGCTTGAGACCCGGCTACCTTTCCCATGGAATACTCTGCCATGTCATCATCAAAAATATGGATCTCATCACTCACCCTATTCGGAGGCTCCTCACGCCTGACATTCTCATTGCTTTCTATTCCCCCTGTGCGGGGCACTACTAGACTAGCCACAGTGGTGGCTAAATCTTGCAACTGCTCTGTAATCTTAGTGATATTGGTCTTTAATTGATCCATGCGGGAAACCTCATCATCTGACTCACTTATGTTTGCTAACTGTTTTTTTTACAAGTCTTCATTCTTCTCTAACCCAACAGATATCTATGATGGCTGTTGAAACTATGAGTTAGCATGATGCGTGTATGCATGCGATGCAGGAGATGTATAAGATGTATTTGGTTATCAAACAAAATATATCCCTTCGACCTTATTTCTCCCGCACTCATGGTAAGCCTATTTTTATCCTAGGTATGGCTTATTCCATGCACCAATGTGGGGTACACAAAATCATTCTCTCCTATGCTACGGGGTGGACCTTGGTCACTTCAGTCCCTTTCCTTTGGTAAAAGACAAAGACCACCTATTTACAACCTTGGCTAAGCCTATTATGAGGATCGTGTCATTGTCTAGAAATGACAAATTGGGCCTTCAGTAATCGCGGTTATGGGGATGGACTTGGGGATATCCAAAAGTATACAAATAAGCAGTAACAAGGCGTATCCTTCCTGGTTGAAAGCCAGTGTGGATATCAGACTCATGCTCTTGGCATATTTGGATCATGTTTGGACTTTCTAAGCCCATTAAGGTTTTCATACAAGTTGGCCCATTATCATTTTAAAGTATTCAATCATATTATTGCGAGGTGCAAACTTGTCCCAGATGAAAAAGGCCCAACATGTTTACACTTTTGCGATAACGTGGCTAAGTAAATTCAAATGATAGGGGGCCCAAACACAAAGTGGCCCATCAGCATTTTAGAAGCTTATGGCCCAATCGTCATAAAACACAAACTCATCCCAGTTTAAATGGCCCAACAAGTTCACATCTCATGACAAAAAGTCCAAATGAATCCAATTGATGATGGTCCCAAACACATGCATAAATGGTGGCTTCTATAGGTCATATAACTATGGTTCTCATGTATTTTTATGGGAGTATTAATAAAGGCTCCCGTCGGTGAAGGGTTGCCCACAACTAGGTCTCCCCACTTAAGGGTTCGAGCGACCAAGTGAGCACACCTTTTTTATACCCTAAGGTACGTGCCAACGAGTGATGATACCATATAACGATCCGCCGCTTCGAGTGAAAACTACTTCATGATGCATGAATAACTGTCAAATGGATTCCTCTATTGAAAATTCCTCAGAGGGAGGGTGGAGCGAACTCTCTTAAATACCCTTACCTCTTAGGCTCTTATCACCTTGGTGAAAGGAATAAATAATAGATCCTCCAAATTAGTCCATCACTTTAAATATGCCTTAAGGTAAGTTTGAGTAAATGATTATCTAGATGTCTTCACAGCTTTTCCTTTTGGCTATAAAAAAGGTAGTGAGTGAAGGAAGACACCAAATCATTATCTAACTCTAATAATACATTTGGTTAAATCAACTTTAGTTTGGGAAGTTTTATTAACCCTTTGGTCCCAACCCACTTGTAGACAAGGTTAACTAAAGCAAAAATCACAAACATTACAAGACATTATTTCGGGGCCGATTCTCTTTCCCCAGTGGAGTCGCCACACTGTGAACACATGGTTTGGAAATGGCATGTGTTTGCTTTTCTTTTATTTGTTCTCGGCTGGAGTTTATCAATGGATTTTGTTCGGTCGATTGTCTAAGAAGAGAGGGGAGAGAGGATGAGAGAGGAAGGGAGCTAGGTTTCTTAGTGATTGCTTCACGGTCTGTGAGAGAGAGAGAGAGAGAGTAGAAAGCAATAGCTTAGGGTTCGTTTTATGATTTTTTGTTCTTGGTCTTTTACGTGAAGGGCGAGGGGTTGCTGTTATTGAATGAGAGAGTGAGGGACGTGAACTTGGGTTTTTATTTTTGTCAATGTACCGAGAGGGACGATCCCCGGGACTAGGGTTTGGGTTGTTTTTTTTTTTGTTTTGTGTGAAGAGCCCCGAAAAGAATAGGGTTTTATTATGTTGTTGATTGCCGAGACTTGTGAGAGCCAAGGGGAGAGAGGAGGAAGTTTAGGGTTTGGTTTAGTCCCTTTTTTATAATGGTGAGCCTAGGGTTTCCTTGTGTGTGCATGACTTGAAAAAGGAACAAATCAAGCAAAAAAAAGGATGCATTTAATTAGTTTATTTGGGGAAAGAATATTGTATATTTATGGTGGGGAATATATTTAATTTGGAAGGTGATTTATTTAAATTAGGAAGGGGATTTGTTTTAAATTAGGAAGGGGATTTGATTGGATTTTGACATGTGTTTTAATTATTTTTTGGATTGGGCTTGGGCGAAATGGACTTTTCATGGGTTGCGAGGGTTTTGGGCCGAGGCCAATATTTTAAAACAGAGATCAATCAAGCGAACCCGAGGCTTAAACAAATGAATTAAATTGATGATGATGTATTTATTTTTGAATATTCCCTTCCGACATCCGTTTTCCCGCGACTTCCATAACTTATCGGGTAGTGCCTCCAAGCGAGGCTCATCATCGGGCTTCATGCAAAAATACAGTGTCTACACCTTGACAATATCAATGGTTTTTTTGTACCTCGGTAATTTCCCAATACTTTCAAGCATGAGGTTTATGGTGTGAGTAGCACATATACTCAAAATAATATTTGGCATCTTCTCCTTCAACAACTTTGCCGTGGCCATATTGTTTGAGGCATTGTCTGTTACAACTTGAACCATATTTTCTGCCCCCACTTGTTCAATGCCCGTCATAACATACTCATAAATGCGCTCAACAATATGCGCCACATCGGAACTTTCCTTGAAAGAAAGGAAAGTGGTACCTATTGTGTAATTAACACATAAATTCATTATACTTCTCATTTTCCTATCACTCCAAGCATCTGTCATGATAGAACATCCGTTCTTCATCCACTTCTTCTCATGTTGTTCTAGGAAATCTTTAACACTTTCAACTTCCTCTTTCAATAATGGCTCCCTTAATTCATATTGGCTAGGACCTCTGAAACCCGGTCCAAATTGACCATCTGCTTCCATCATCGCTATCCAGCTATCATTATCAATGGCATTGAACAGAATACCAGATTCATAAAGCCACTTAGCAACAAATCGCTTCACATTATGTTTCTTCTCTTTAAATAATGCTTCATTAATATTCTAAAGGGCCGCGATATCGAGGGGGTCTTGAATCTAACCCTTCTTCTATTTCATGAATTTCATCTTCTTCTTCATCGCCCCCAATATTAACTCCTTGCCTTATCTCACTAACATGCTTGTCTTTTCTTTTCTTTTTATTCCTTGCCTCCAAAATTGCTTGTCTACACTTCTCTTGATCTTCTTTACTGGACTTTGGACACTTTGCAACATTCCCCGATATATTCCCAATATGTTCTTTCATTCTATAAACTCATCCGAATTTTTTTTAAACACAACTTGCATTTCATTTTATCCAAGTTATTCGGATCCACTAAAGCCCCATACTCCCATCCAACATCATTTGAATTCCGTTTAAGAACGGGACTACACTCCGAATTAGAAGCTGCAGAAGAAGAAGCCATGTCCTATCTTATATAGTATAAATCAATTAATTTAATAAGCATTTAAAACTAAAAGTACAATTAACTAACAATAGTAAAATACTTAGGCATTATTAATTAATATTTATAAATATTACTATTACTAAAATAGTAAAATACTAATAAAGTAATACAAATATACAATAAAGTAATACTAATAAAATACTTAGGCATTATTTCAGTATTCCACCAAAAAAAAAATAGATGAGCTCAAAATAAATTAATCAAATAACTTGCACTTTTACAAAAATAAAGAAAGGACCATGTTATACACACCAACAGCTTACTACAATGAAAAAAACACAATAAGCTTCCAACACTCTCACAACATTAAGATAGTGACAAACCCCATGAGTCTTTTGAAGCTTTTATATTCAACCTTGACGAGATGGAGAAGATAATACATATCTATTGAACTGACTGTACTACATAATGCCTTTTTTATCATGAAAATTGGATCCCATCGTTGGAAGTGTGGTTATGTTCTCTATCTTGGCCCGATACCTGCTGGCAGGTCATGATAGTGAGAGATGTGACTACCAGCTGCTCCATATTCTTCAAGGTATTAGGTGTGGTGTAGGACACAGAAATCGGCGATGCTGTTCTAGGCTTGCGGCCCGGTCGGGAGTACGGAGTAGCCCGTGGGGGACTAAACCGGAGAAATAAAATGGAGTCGCCACCCAGTGTGAACTGGGAAATGATTTAAGACCTCACTCACCCCTCGCAAGGGAAGACCTCAAACCGTTGGGTTCGAAATGGTCTCTTACTCATGCCAACTGTAATGAACAGATTTATGCAATAATATAACGAAGTCTTTATGCAGCACATGCAAGATAATTCAAATAAAATACAAGTTTGCACACCCATAAACATAAATGCAAGTGAAAACAAATGCATAATTCTAAAAACATGTTAGTCAGATGAGTGCGGTAATGACAATAGAAACGTTAACAATAATGGCAGATAATTAAACACATGATGCAGAAATGAATAACCAAAGAGACAAGCATGCATAAAACATGATAAAGGAATATGTCCAGTGTAGTTCACGTTCGTGTAGCGTTCAAAAATACATTCGAACGGGATATGATATGATGCGTCGTAAAACAGAATCCATGCATTCGAGTAGCGTTCGATAACGCGTTGGAACGAGATCACAAAAATGACACCTATAATCACATAAACACATGCATTAGTGTTTCCCCAAGCGGTACGTGGAGTTGTATCCCAAGTACAGACCGCACTACCATCCATTTGAATTCGGCTACGGAATTTACGTCTGGGTTTCCATCCGATATACCACGAGAGGCAACACTCAATCATTAACCCAATGTAGACAGATATAACATACGATAATGCATATAACCATAAATAACCGAAGGGACAAACATGCAAAATAACAAGGAAAATAAATAACACAAAATGAAAATGCAGAACAATAAAACAACAATAAATGTAAATTAAATGAGAAATAATAAAGACTAATAATACAAAATAAATGCGGAATAATTAATATATGACCAAAGAATTTGGCCGTTTTCAATGTAGGACTTCGCATGCCCGGTTGGACGTATTCCATGTCCAACCAAGCATGCCGTTTCCAGGACGACAAAATAAAATGTAACGAAGGGTGCCCTTAGGTCTTACCTTTTAAGTCACAACTTAGAAGTGCGTTATGCGGCCGTCGGTTAATGCTCTGCCACTCCTCCGGTTCACTAGTTCAATATTTTCCTTCGTTGCTTCACTGTTTTGGGCTGCTGTTTTCTCTATTTTTGCTGCTATTTCTGGTCGTTGTTTTGGAGTTATTTTTGAACTGGTTTCGGGTTATTTGGGGCTGTTTTAGGGTTGCAGTTTGCGGTGGTAAATGGGCTGTTTAAGGGTACAGTTTCGGTGATGAAGGGGGCAGTTTATGGACTGTTTTTGCTCAATGTTTTCGGCTTGGTGGGGGCTATGTATTTGCGTCTAGGGTTCACTATTTTTTTGGTTATTGAAGGGCTTTAGGGTTGCTTTTTTAGTCGGTCAGTGGGGCAGTTTGTTTTTTCACGTGTAGCTGATTTGGTTTTGGGCTGTTGGTGATGATCATGCATGCGTTTCTGGCCTGCTTCCACGACAAGGCTGCTTGCGTTGGATGGTTTATTTTGTGTCTTCTTTGTGGCTTTTTTTGAATCGGTGGATGGGTATATTTGTTTGTTTCACGTGGGGCTGATTTAATTTGGTTGGTCAGTGCGTGGTGTGAGGGCTTGGTTTTTATGTGAGGTGAATTAGAATGTGCCGAGAACGACTTTTGGGATTAGGGTTCTTTGACGTTAGCTTATTGCTAAGTGTAGGGCTACATGCGTTGATTTGTGTTTTTTTGTGACTAGGGTGTGAATGTCGTGAGTTGAGGTTACTTGATGTGTTGTCTTTTTTCTGGTCAGGCCGTATGTTGTTCGTTGAGTGAGATGAGTGATGGTGATTCCGTCACTGGTGTTTTTATTTTAGAGAGAGCCGAGTGTTTAGGGTTTGTTCATGTGTTTTAGGGTTTGCCGAGAGAAGAGAGGTGAGAGGATCATTGCCGTGTGTGAGGTTGCCGTGAGGATGAACTCTAGGTCCAAGGGTTTGGTTTATGTGTCTTTTTATAATAGTGGGTTAGGGTTTTCCTTGTATGGGTAGGAAATAAAGATTGTGCAATAATCGGGAATATTTAATTAGTTTGTTATAAGGAAATGATTTGTTTAATTTAAGAATGTGATTTATTTACTTTAGGAAGGGGGATTTGATTTGATTTGATTTTTTTATAATTTAATTGGATTTGATTTAATTTAGACATGTGTTTTAAATGTTTTAATTATTTTGGATTGGGCTTAGGCGTGTGGCTTTGGATGGGTGCGGGGGTTCGAGGCTTAATATTTTAAAACAGGGGTTAATCGAACGAACTCGAGGCCAAATATCGAGTTAATTTTGTTGATGTATTTATTTCTTTAATTTTTCCCTTCCGACGTCCGTTTCCCGCGACTTCCGCAACTTAAAGGGTAGTGCCTCAATATGAGGCTCATCACTGGGCTTCATGCAAAAATACAGTGTCTACAGTCGCCCCAACTTTGATGGGACTAGTACAGTGTGTGACAGTGACAATCCTATCAAAGTCATGCATACATTTTTACTTACCTGGCTCCCCAGCTGTTGCATTTACCTACTGTTTTGCGAGATGCTTCGAACTGAGTTGATATAGTGGTGATGTGCTGCAACCCATAAGGTTCATCCCTGCAAGATGCTGCGATCTCTAGGATTCATTACCGAACTAAGCTGATGTGAGGTGGTTCATTACTGAACCGTTACTTGAGAGATGGATGGTTCATTCCCGAACCATTACTGTGAGGTGGTCCATTCCCGAACCGTTACTAATGAGATGGTGGTCCATTTCCAAACCGTTACTGAGTTGAGTTGATGGCGAGGCACTTTGACCCCTGGGCTTTATTCCCGAACCACCTTTGGGCTTTGTTCCCGAATTGAGCTGACTGTGGGCTTTGTTCTCGAGCTGTGTAGAGAGTGGGCTTTATTCCTGATCTGTGTGGAGAGTGGGCTTTGTTCCCGAGCTGTGCTGATTGTGGGCTTTATTCCCGAACTGTGTTGATAGTGTGGGCCTCGACCCTGGGATTCATTCCCGAAACTGCTGATAGTGTGGGCCTCGACCCTGGGATTCATTCCCGAAACTACTGATAGTGTGGGTCTCGACCCCAGGATTCATTCATGAAACTGCTGACAGTGTGGGCCTCGACCCTGGGATTCATTCCCGAAACTGCTGACAGTGTGGGCCTCGACCCTGGGATTCATTCCCGAAACTGCTGATAGTGTGGGCCTCGACCCTGGGATTCATTCATAAAACTACTGATAGTGTGGGCCTCGACCCTGGGATTCATTCCCGAAACTGCTGATAGTGTGGGCCTCGACACTGAGATTCATTCCTGAAACTACTGACAGTGTGGGCCTCGACCCTGGGATTCATTCCCGAAACTAGTGACAGTGTGGGCCTCGACCCTAGGATTCATTCCCGAAACTGCTGATAGTGTGGCCTCGACCCTGGGATTCATTCCCGAAACTGTTGAAAACGTGGGCCTCGACCTTGGGATTCATTCCCGAAACTGCTGACAATGTGGGCCTCGACCATGGGATTCATTCCCAAAACTGCTGATAGTGTGGGGCTCGACCATGGGATTCATTCCCGAAACCGCTGATAATCTGGGCCTCGACCCTATGATTCATTCCCAAAACTGCTAACAATGTGGGCCTCAACCCTGGGATTCATTCCCGAAACTGCTGATAATATGGGCCTCGACCCTGGGATTTATTCCCGAAACTGCTGATAATATGAGCCTCGACCCTGGGATTCATTCCCGAAACTGCTGACAATGTGGGCCTCGACCCTGAGATTCATTCCCGAAACTACTGATAGTGTGGGCCTCGACCCTGGGATTCATTCCCAAAACTTATGATAGTGTGGGCCTCGAACCTGGGATTCATTCCCGAAACAGCTGATAGTGTGGGTCTCGACCCTGGGATTCATTACCGAAACTGCTGACAATGTGGGCACGACCCTGGGATTTATTCCCGAAATTGCTGACAATGTGGGCCTCGACCCTGGGATTCATTCCCGAAACTGTTGACAATGTGGGCCTCGACCTTGGGATTCATTCCCGAAACTGTTGACAATGTAGGCCTCGACCTTGGGATTCATTCTCGACGCTGCTGATAATGTGGGCCTCGACCCTGGGATTCATTCCCGAAACTGCTGATAATGTGGGCCTCGACCTTGGGATTCATTCCCGAAACTGCTGATAATATGGGCCTCGCTCCTGGGATTAATTCCTGAAACTGCTTGTCTTTGCCGCTTTTTCCTTTTCTTCAAAACCTGCGAACAAAAAAAAAATAAAAAATACGTGTATGTGACGTGTATGCATGTATGCATGGATGTATTTCCTATTCCGATGGGTTAGGCCTTCCTTGTGCTCCTTGGTGCCATTCGCCTACAACTGTCTCTGGTCGCCCCTGGGTCTGCTTACAATTTCCTTCTACCAGTTCTTTTCTGGTGGTTGGTCTGTTCTTTTTGTCTCATGGCTCAGGTTCTCGGTATATCCCTTATTCGCTGGGGTGGTAGGCTGGTCGCCCCCAGATTGGCTTAGCTTTCTGCTCTCTACTGTTTGCACTAGGTCAAGGTGGACTACATGATGTGTCACTCCATATCAACATACTATATTACTGGCTACAAAACAATCCCAATAGTTATATATATTATTGCCCTCAAAGAATGCCTAGTATTGAAACCAGAGAACCTTCAAAACATTCAATGCAACTCAAATCCAAGTCTTTGAATAAATGATCTAAGCCAGACTCAAAGTGTGTGTGTGCAAAGGTTCCTTTGCAGATTCATCCCTAGATAAGCTAACTCAATGATTTCGTCAAAAAATTGGGATCGATGGGTCAAACCAACCTATATGTCTCAATTATGCACTGCAGTTGCTTTTCTGTGCTCAATGTGGTATGGTTTTCTTTCTCTTTTGTCTCTCTTTTTCTTTTCGTCTTGAACTTCTTTTTTCCTTTTATTTTTTTTTTCAACACACCTACCCTTTAAGGTAGCATTTCTCCTTATGGTGGTCCTAATACTCGCCCATGGGTAGCTTCACGCTTATCGGTTATAGGTGGTTTATATTTTCTTCTTTAGAGACTTTTCTTTGGTTTTCAACCATACCACACATCATAACACAAGCAAATCAGGATAGACATTTAGGTGAACGGACATTCACCGACCTAAAATTTCTTTAACTAGTCACTTTGCTAACTACTCAGGTTTTCACTACTAAGAACCATAATCAAGTGCTTACGAGTCTAACATAGATCAATTACTCAAAGTATCAGATAAAAGCACATCAAGAGTTTATCATTTCTAAGATTTCACCCTAAAGCAAACCATTTCATCATCGGACTTATGCCTAACTATTAAGGACTAAGAACACACAATTTTTTTCTCTGTTTTTTTTTTCATTTTTTTTGTGCAAAACTCTTCTTGATAAGTCTTTCTTTTCTAACCCAATGGATATCTATGATGGCTTTTAGGACATAGGGTTAGCGTGATGCGTGTATACATGAGATGCAAGTGGTTATCAAAACAATATATATCATTCCGACCTTATTTCTCCTAAACTCGTGGTAAGTCCATTTCTGTCCTAGGTATGGCTTATTCCATGCACCAATGTGGGTACACAAAATCGTTCTCTCCTATGCTACGGGGGTGAACCTTGGTCGCTTTTGTCCCTTTCCATCGGTAAAAGACAAAGGCCGTCCATTTGAACATGGACTAGGCCGATTATGGGATCATGCCATTGTCTAGAAACGACGAATTGGGCTTTCGGCAACCGTGGTCATGGGGATGAACTTAGAAGTGTTCAAAAGTATACAAATATGCCATAACAAGGCTTATCCTTTTTTGGATGAAAGCCAGTGCAGATATCGAACTCATGCTTCTAGCATACTTGGATCATGTTTGGACTTTCTAAACCCATCAAGGTTTTCATACAAGTTGGCCCATTATCATTTTAAAGCATTTTATCACATTATTGCGAGGTGCAAACTTGTCCCAGTTGCAAAAGGCCCAACATGTTTACACTTTAGCGATAACGTGGCTAAACAAATTCAAATGATATGGGGCCCAAACACAAAGTGGCCCATCGGTATTTTAGAAAATTTCGGCCCAATCGTCATAAGATACAAACTTGTCCCAGTTCAAATGGCCCAACAAGTTTACATCTCATGACAAGAAGTCCAACTGAATCGAAATGATGATGGTCCCAAACACAAGAAAAAAAGGTGGCTTCTATAGGTCATACAACTATGGTTCACATGCGGGTTTATAGGAGTATAGATAAAGGCTCCCGCCGGTGAAGGATTGCCCATAACTAGGTCTCCCCACTCAAGGGTTCGAGCGACCAAGTGAGCTCACCTTTTTATACCCTAAGGTACGTGCCAACGAGTGATGATACCATATAACGATCCGCCGCTTTGAGTGAAAATGACTTCTCGATACATGAAGGACTGTCAAATGTGTTGGACCCATAGCATCACTATTTGTACAAAATATGGTGTTGTTGCACAAATTAACTATGTGACAAAGGAAATTTCCCTTTTATCATTTGTAATTGGATTACCAAGATACATAAATGATAAAAGTCCATATGATTAGCTCCGGATTATTAAGATATGAGACAATATTAATCCACTAAGGTTTAATCATTAAAAATATCCCTAGTCGTAGTATTATCGAGATTGGACATCGATAATGCGGAATAGACTAGTATTGCACTTGTGCGCGTTGTGGGAGCATAACGACATAGTTCTCATATATTTAAGTATTGGATACTTATGCAAGTGTGATAGGAGGTTGTGTTTACCGATGGTACGGAAATAATTTCGCTCTGGATAGACCCTGCAGAATCCCATTGGTAGTATGACTATATGTCTAAGGGAGTCAGCATCAGGGTAGGTGTATTTAGTCTTAACCTGAGACTTGCATCACTAGTACTTGCGACAATCAATACGCTTTGGTTTTGGTCGTCCAGGACTTTAACAGGTTCTGTGTACTCCTCTTCTGGGTTTATTGAAAATCGTAGTGTATTGGGTGTGATGTCAAGATGGAAGTATCACTCCAGTCATATGGAGATGATGATCACGCAGGATACGGAACTAGTACTCTTTAGTACTGCAGTCATCAGGATAATATGACTAGGTCATGTTTATCAGATTATAGAGACTAGTTACCAGAGATCCGATATATGCTTCGTACGGGGCAGACCCAATTCCAGCCCCAGGCCTTGCATGTGACATCCGATACTGGATCACAATACGCAATACTACGTATCCTACGCCTGACAAAGATTATATATTCCTTTAAGAATATTTCTGGAAAATTGGGTAGGCACGGTGCTTTGCTAGAAGCCAATCATGTCTCGTAAATCGGTAAAAACTTAGGACGAGGTACATACGTGTTCGGATAGTCCGACGACCGGATTTACTGCCAACATATCCAGGGATCTCATGGGTCGCTTCCCGAAGATTCACCGATGACGTATGATTCAAACATAATTAATCTAGGATTAATTACGGAGAGATTTTATCTAGGATAAAATACTATTTGAAGAGAGAGAATGATTAATTTGGAATTAGTCGATAAAATAATATATTCGATATATTAGATGAAATTAGATTTCGACGCGAAATTAAAATTGGATTTTAATTTGGGCAAATGAATTAGTTTAGAATTAATTCGTGAGCGATGTGAATAGTAATTTTGCTAGGTATAATTATTTAATTAAATTTGATTTAATTACGTCGCAACAGAAAATTAGTTAATTTGGGATTAACAAACCCAGGCCCGGAATGTGTTTGCGGGCCCACTCGGATTTTGAATTAAAGTGGGGCCCACAAGTCACATCGCAAGTCACCTTTTGTGATGGAAGTCACATCAACTTTGTGTGATGTGATTCAAGTCACTTTTTGAGTGATGAGAGTAGTTGAGAGCAATTAATGCCATTTTCCCTCCAAATGTTTGTTTTGCTTTTGGGAAAATCATATACCAAAACATTGTGAGAATTTTGGTATTAGGATTTTTAGAAAACAAAACAAAACACAACACTCATCTCTCTCTTTCTATCTTCATCAAGGCCGAATTTGGCCTTCTTGTTTCTCCTCTCTATGGCCGAATTCAAGGCTTCATTTTCTCTCCAATGCCGTGAGCCTAGGGCTCATTTGCTTCATGATTTTGCTTCAAAATCAAAGATGCTAGCACATCCAAGAGTCTTACAAAGGTGATAGGGGAACATATCCATGAGTTTGGAATTCAAGGAGATGCTTGGAAGATCAACATACATCAAAGGAGAAGCTTGAAGCAACAACCATGGAGGCAAAGTTTTGAACTTCTCTTCTACATCCAACCGATCAAAGTGAGTATTTTCCGCATTCTTACTTTGTTGTATTCACATGATTTCTTGCTTAATTGATCTTGGTTTGACCTAGAAAACCCAACAATGGTATCAGAGCCGTAATTGAGCATGAAATTGAATTTAGGGTTCTTAAACTTTGATTTCGGTATTTTTGATTTGAACATGTTTTGTTCAAATTGTTTGTTTGAGCATGCTTATAATATGTTTACTTTGAGTTGTGCATGATCAATTTGAAGAAAAATTAATTGGATTAATTTTCCCCAAATTTTGAGGCTTGGCCGAATGTGAACCCATTTGTAGCTCTTGGTGATTTTTGAATTTTAGACAATTGGATGTGTTTAAAATGCATGGGATATATTAGTTTGTGATTTAATTGGATTGAAATCAAAATTGATATAAAAAGTCCCTTATTGCTGTGAGCTATAGGAAGCATGTTTGAATTGATTTTGCTTCAATTTGTGTTGGACATAAGTTGATTAATTAAAGCATGATTAATTAGTGTAATTGGTGTTTTGGAAATATTGATTTAACTAATTAATTATGGCTAACACACTTTAGTTAATTAAATTGTGATATTAGGAATATTGGAATTTAATTGATTAGGCTTAATTTGGAATTGGGCTAATAATGTTGTATTTGGGCTTAATGGGCTTGGTTGGGCCAAGTTTGGTTTAGGATAATTGGTT
Source organism: Zanthoxylum bungeanum (assembly GCA_019454045.1). Classification (NCBI taxonomy): domain Eukaryota; kingdom Viridiplantae; phylum Streptophyta; class Magnoliopsida; order Sapindales; family Rutaceae; genus Zanthoxylum; species Zanthoxylum bungeanum. The sequence goes on from SKCR01041029.1 coordinate 16,699, forward strand.
GGATCCAGTTGGGCCTAAAACCATTTCCATAAAGTCAAAATATGATAATTGGGCCTTTATAATTTAATTGGGCCTAATGGGCCAAAATTAATTTTGTGGCAAAGGGTGATTCCTTATTGGGCTTTGGTTGCCAAAGTCCATGCCTTATAAATTAATTGAAAGCCCATTGGACTTTAATTGAATAGTATTGGATACTGATTGGGCCTTTGAGACCTGTTAAGATTGGATTTGGAATCCAAGTCTAAAAGGCACATTTAAAGTGTAATTATTTAATTTGGAATTAAATAAAGAACTAGTATTGAATACAAATTAAATTGGATTTAATATTGTAGTTTGATATAATTCAAGAATTCATACTTTGAGTACTTATTCTTAAACGAGTTGGACTCGCGCAAATCAAATCGTTGTTTGAACATTGGATGGTCATTAATCAAAGATTAATTAATTGGAGTAGATTGATTGATAACATGCTTTGTGTGAATACATGGATGTGATGTATGAATAATGTATATCAGATGGATATTAGATGGGTGAGGGTAATTTTGGAAATTGTTGTAATAAATTTAGAATTTATTAAATTAGACCTGCGTGTCCAGCATATTACCTCTTGACTCTTTGTATTTCTCTTCTCACCTATTCCCCTCAATGTAAATGAGGTTTCTTTAGAAGTGTTATGTAATTGGGTAGAAGTAAGAATAGTGCTAGCGGGAGAGAGGAAATGGAGAGATTTGTTCTAGGAACAAAATTTTTTAAATATCCATCCGCATATCATTATTAATTTAATTACCGCGCCTTATTATGCTTTTAGAATGCATGCTTAAGGGTGTATGATGAGACCTAATCAAAGATAATTAATTGGTTGCCAATTACGCGAAAAACCCTCAACAAATATTGAGCGTTTTCCTTCCATTGAGTGATTCTCTCTCAAGATCCAAGATTGGCACTAGTTTGTTGGCCAAAGTCAAGACCTTTGTCCATTGCGGATGTGTTTGAATCATGAAAGCTTTGTTCCATATCGCATGTCTTGTCCAAGTTATGATTTGTTGGCCAAAGTCAAGATCACTTCTTGTCCATCGACATCGATTACGAAGCTTTCCAAGGTCAATGAGTCCCGCTTAACTGGAATCATTAAGCTTGTTGTGCCAAAGCCAAGGCTTAGTTGATTCAGAGGAAAAAGATTAGGGAATATATCGGATATATTGGCATATATTAGATATATGTTTCGGATTTGGATGTCCACCTATTGGATCTAGGAATTGGATGAGATCCAATTGATCATAGAGATCTACCTAGTTAAGTTTCATACATTTTTGTTGGCCAAAGTCAAGGTTGTGTGTTATTTAACGGGATCCTAGCCCACTAGGAAACTAGGTTTCCTGAGTACTCAACAGAGGGTTAGAGGCTCGCCGAAAAATAGTGGGAGGCAAGTATTAAATTTGCAATTTCGTTTAGATAATTGCCAATACGCGCTCATTTCAATTTTCGTCATTACATAAATATATTAGTTGGACTAATATTTAATTGTTGTTTTAAATTAAATAGTTGGACTATATTCAAACTACTTCATTTATAGTTGATTATATAATTGGATTATAGTAATCAATATATTTGAATTTAACCAATCAAATAGTAGTTGATTATATAGTTAGACTATAGTAATCATTATATTTGATTGTACCCGAAATCATTGATTGGATAGTTGGACTATTGGAATCAAGATAACTGAAATATTAGCATTTAGAACATAATCCTGGGAGAAAATGTCTTTAAACGTCTTTAATTTTCAGATTGGGAATAAAACCTCAGGATAGTCCTGGGAACTGAGAAGTTATTCTATTTGATAGAGAAACATCTTGGGTCTGAGCCCGGAGTTAAGCAAATAGTAGAGCATGAGTTTTGGAAGACTCATGGTAATGATAAATTTAGTGCTCAATCATTTATGCTTGATGCAATGACACTTTAATTTCGTCGTCAAAACTAAGGATTAGATCCTTATATCATGATGTTGAAATTAAAGATATTCATAGATCTAACCTTAGATCTTAGAAGTACGAATTGCAAAAGAAGCTCTTTTGCTCGTGTATGTCAGAGGGTACATCTGTCGAGCACTAGGTATCGCAGATGATTGCTGACATCGATCAGCTAGGTTAGCTGGGCATTACCTAAGTGGTCGAGACTACCAAAGATTTGATCTTATAGTCTCTACCCGAAAGCTGGGGCAGGTTCATCATGAACCAAGAGTAAACTCTTGGAGAGTTGATGGCTATGCTCAAGGAGGCAGAGCCAGAGCTTCTAAAAGGGGCAAAGGAAAAATCATCACAGTCTTCTGGGAAGACAAATGACATATCCCAAGATGTCTGCCTAAACTGTGGCAAATGGACAAGGCAGACATGAAGGAAGTGAAGGCGGGGCTAGGCTCTGCTTCAAGTATGTTTGTCATAAACATGTTCACTATTAGTTTCAAAATTGGATTTTTGAAACTAGATGTGGTACATAAATATATGTACTGATGTGCGGAATGTGCTGATTAGCAGGAGACTGACTTCAGTTGAGATCTACCTGCGAGTTGGAAACGAGACAAAAGTCGCTGTTTTAACCGTAGAAACCTAAGTTTTGGAACTGTCCTTGGGGCATGTATTTAAATTAGAAAACTGTTATAATGTACCAAGTTTGACTAGAAACATTATCTCTATATCTAAGTTTAACCCGTTGCGGGTATACCTTTATATTCTAGAACACTAAGTGTTTTATTTTATAAAGATGGTATTGAGATAAACACATTAGATGTGAATAACAATATTTATATTTAGAATATAAATTAATCTCATACATATAGCATGACAAAACAAATAGCTCAAACTGAATTAATCAGATGAGACTTATTTGTGGCATTGTTGTCTAGGACACATAAACAAGACTCGTATGTCCATACTTTCGAAGAGTGGGTACTAGGACAGATTTGATTCTAATTCAAATGATGTCTACGAATCTAGTTTATTAGGCAAAGTGCCTAAAACACATTTTACTTGGTAAAAGTGTATGTGCCACTGATATGTTAGCCCTCGTTCATAGTGACGTAATGTTGGGGTTGGTGCTCAGAGCGCCAATTCTCGGTTGTATTTCTTTTGAATACTTCTGTAAAACATTATTATTATGAATAATATATGCAGTTTCTATAATATAATGTATCTTTTTATATGGTAAGGACGTAATGACCTTAGAATGATTAGTCATGGTACTGTTGCAAAAGCGTCGCAACAGACATTGAGTATTATCATGACGTTGTCATTCTCAGACTGTTCCAGGTCAAGGTTTACACTACTTGGTCAGTAAAGTAAACCCGTTGAGACTTGTACATGTCGTATACTGGAATATATGATTCCAATGGTTTCTCAATGAACCATTAGTCTTGGAGACTAGTAGAGACGTGTGGGTGTTTATAGCGGATAAACACTAAATGACTCACCGAAGATTCTTAATGGATGGTACACCAACGTCAATAAGAATCTTCTCGGGTTGAGTAGCACTTGTGATTCTTAGACTTGAGATGCCATTGTGGGCACATGAGACATCTTCTACACTTAGATGGCAGTCACGTCACCGATCTATTTAGATCAGACCTCCGCCTGTTCGTTGGGTGTAGATAGATCCTCAGGGTGTCCTATGTGTATCAAGATAGGATCCGTCAGTTCTATGTACCAGAGCATAGGTAGTCCATATGATTAGAAATCAGATAAAACCATGGGCCCGTGGTATAGTTTAGAAGCTAGTTCTAAACATTATTTTTGAGATTGCTAATAGAATAGTCGACTGGATAATCCCCGTAGAGATTTGACGTTTACATCTATATCTCTGGGATTTATCCGGATACCTGTGACGGAGGAATTATACATTTGCCATGACCTCGACATGTATGATTCAGCGAGATTATCCGTGATCGTCATAATTTACGGGTGGATAAATTATGGACACGAAATTGGATTTCGTGACGGATATACCTGAATCTAGAGAGTCTCAATAATGAAACATACTCGTAGAGCACTAGAGCAACATTTATAAATAATATTGATTATTTATAAAGTCGTTTAAAGGTTAAACGCAAGATACATGCTAAAGGGACCCGATAGTCATTTACTTAATTATTGTGTATTTACATTTAATACTTGATTAATTTAAATACACATTAATTAATAGTCAAATTGAGATATTTGACTAATATCCTAAATGAATATATGTATTTGATATTTAATGTAAATATAATACATATATTTAATATATTTGTATTTATTTAATTAATTAATTATTTAATTGTTAAATGATTAAATTAATTAAAATATAAATATCTTAACTTTGGATATTGATTTAAAATGATTAAGTTGCCTTTGTTGACTTAATATAAATATCAATAAAGTGTTTTAGATATTTATGTCAAGTTGATTAAATGAAATTGTAAATGAAATTGAAATTAATATTTTTGTATTAGCCTTTACCATTTTCGGCCAAGGGCTTTTCCAAACAAGTATATATTGTTTTTTATTTCATTTCATTTCTAACCTAATACACTTTTTGTTGGAGATTCTAAGGGTCCCAAGGATCACAAATCAAGCATGAACATGTGTGAATACATTCTAGGAAGTCGCGGAATACTTACATCGATCGGTTGAGCGACGTAGAGGCAACAAAAATGAAATCTGCTCGGCAATGGACTGCTCACGGCAGTGCAGTGAATTTCCTCACTGGTTTCGGTTTTGATCACCAAGAATCAAGCTCCAAGCTTTGCGAAACGATTCCCGACTTATGGGTGGACTTCCCTATCACCTTCGTATAATCCCCTAGTGTGCTAGCACTCTCGATTTTGCAACAAAATCGCGACTTTTGCAACAAAATCGCGACTTTTGCTCCCATTTTTCTCCCTTGGTTCACGGCAGAACTGCCAAACCAGAAGCAAGAAAATTGCCCACTTTGGGCGTGAAGATGAAGAAGAGTGGAGAGAAGAGTAAAATGTGTTGTCTAATTTTTGTATTTGATTTGATTAAATCATATACCAAAAATTTGGCTAATAAAAAGTCAAACTTTTAATGCCAACAACCACCACATCACTCAATCACATTAATCAATCAATCACTTGTCACATCACTCAAAGTGACATGATTTGACGCTTGATGTGACGCTAGATGCGACTAGCGATTTGACTCTTGATTTGACTTGCGTGCCGCACTCGAATTCGAAATGCGAATGCGCTCGCAAATAATCCGGGCTCGGGTTCGCTAATTCCAAATTAACGAATTTTCCGTTGCGTCGTAATTAAATGATTACGCTAGCGAAGTCACTATTCACGTCGCTAACGAATTAATTCTAAATTAATTCGCTCGCCCGAATTAAATCTAATTTTAATTCCGCGTCGAAATCCAATTTCGTTTAATATATCAAATATATTAATTTACCGATTAATTCCAAATTAATCGTTATCTCTCTTTAAATGATATTTTATCCCAGATAAAATATCTCCAAAATTAATCCCAGATTAATTTTCTCTCTCATCTAATTAATCCCAGATTAATTAAAAGTGCGAGTCATATGTCATCGGTGAATCTTTGGGAAGCGACCCATGAGATCCCCGGATATGTTGGCAGTAAATTCGGTCGTCGGACTATCCGAACACGTAAGTACCTCGTACTACATTTATACCGAATTACAAGACAAGGTTGGCATCTAGCAAAGCGCCATGCCTACCCAATTCTCCGGAAATATCCTTACAGGAATAAAGGATCTGTATCAGGCGTAGTATACATAGTATTGTGTAGATCTGTCCAGTATCGGATGATCACATGCAAGGCCTGGGGTTGGTACAGTGTCTGCCCCGTACGAAGCATATATCGGATTACGAACAACTAGTCTATTTAATAATCGGATAATCATGACCAAGTCATATATCCTGACGGTTGCAACCTTATATAGAGAGCCAGTTCTGTATCCCTACGCGATCATCATCTCCATATGACTGGAGTGACACTTCCGTCTTGACATCACACCCAACACACTACGATTCTCGATATACCCAGAATTGGCGTACACAGAAACCGGTTAATCCCTGGATGACCAAAAACCAAAGTATATTGATTGTCGTATGCATTAGCGGTGCAAGTCTCAGGTTAAGACCAAATACACCTACCCTGATTTCGAATTTCCATAGACATATAGTCATACTACCAATGGAATTTCGAGGGGTCTTATCCAGAGCGAAGCTGTTTCCCATACCATCGGTGAAATACAACCTCCTATTACACTTGCATGAGTATTTTATTCCCAAATATACGAGAACTATGCCGTTGTGCCCTCACAACTCACACAAGTGTAATACTAGTCTTTTACGCATTCATCGATGTCCAATCTCGATAATGCTCTAACTAGGGATATTTAATGATTTATCCTTCGTGGACTGATACTGTCTCATATCATTCTCAATCCAGGAACAAATCACAGGGACCTCTCATCATTTATACATCTAGGTGATCTAATCACAAATGATAAGAGTGCAATCTCCTTTGTCACATAGTTAATTTGTACAACAAACACCGTGATCTGTACAAATAGTGACACTATGGGTCATAATTGTCCAACAATCTCCCTTGGCCTATAGCCAGTCACTCGAGTGCTTGACACCCGAACTATGTACGGTTGGCTCAAGCTGCTGAGAAAAGACTTTCGTCAGCGGATTTGTATGATTATCATCTGATGCGATTTAATTGATCGTCACATCGCCACGATGTATGATCCGAACGGATCAGATGAATATCGAAGTATTTATCTGGATCGTTGATGAGACCATTAATTCTTTAGCCAGTGCTCAAGCCTAGCTCAGCTGCTAACAGAATTATATCTAATCTAATTAGATTTATTATCGACCTAAATGGCTTCTATTGCCGCTTCAGCTGCAGCAATAACCCGAATTTGTTGTTTATTCACTAACAGTATCTTGCTTGGAAGATTTCCAGCTCACTGTTCCGTTATTCAAACTGTATAGTACTGTTTGCGACTTATAGTCGTTTAATCGGTTTAGGAAACTTGCTACAGTGATCCCAGCCACTTCAAGTTCTCAATCTCCAAGGACTAAGACAATATCCTTAGATCTCTAAGATACTAAAGGATATTCTTAACTTCAATCCAGTGACTATCACTCGGAGAGTTTTCTCGAAAGCCAAGCTTTCACCGATTTATTTTGGAATATCATTTCCAAGAAATAAAATATTTTCATTATTTATATAGGACAGCCACTGTCAGTGCGCTCCCACTAACCTTCTTATATACACAAGAATCATTTCGTTTTGAATTAAATCATAAACCATTATGATTACATCAAAACGATAATTCCAAGAACCTATGCTTGCTTCAATCCAAACATGGATCGAATAACCTGCAAACCTTGTTTGCTTGTTTTTGGTACGACAAAATCGACAGAATGTTGCAAACATCCTCCTAAAGGTTTCCCTTTCAGGAAAGCGATTTTCCCGTAATGCTGTCATATTTCATACATGAAACATGCAGCTTTAGCAAGCATTATCCAAATGGATTTACCGTGGCAATAGTTAAAAGGTTGAATCGTAATCAACACAATGTTGATAACGATACCTTTTCGCTACAAGCCTAGCTTAGTACGTTGGTATGTTGCCATCCATGCACGTCTTCCTTGAAGACTTATAAGTACCAATAGACACAATGTCTTCCGGTACATCAACTAGTGTCCAAACTTGTTGATATACATGGAATCCATTTCGGACTCATGACACTTTGTCATAATAGGGAGTCGATACCTTGTATCACTACCTCATACGTAGTCAGTTGGTATTCCTCAATAAGATAGACATCTTTATGAGGTGAGATCAGAAACCCATACCCCAGGTTGTTTTCTGACTCTCTCCGACTTACGTGGTTCTTGTGTATACGAAGATTAATGGTAATAGTTTCATCCTTGATGAACTATTTGTGTTCCATTAGGAATGAATGCCTGGAATAGTATTACTCCGATTTTCATCGAGTTTTACTATCCTCCCACTTACCACTGCATATCGGTATTCCTCTTAGGAAAATCGCATGGTAAGCAACAATCTAATTGTTCTCTCGTGAGTTGTATAAGTACAATACTTATGCTATCCCTAGGATAACCTACAATTGGCACAAAATCTATCAAACAGATTTTTATGGAACCTTATTCAAAATAAGTTTTACACTGTTAATGCTTATCCGTTGAAGGAAATGGTAGCTCAGAGCGACTCATGATTAACCTTATCATGTCTAACAAAATTCGGTTTATCCGTTCGGACACACCGTCAAAATGACGTGTTCCGGGAGGAGTCCTTATTGAAAGAATACTATACTCTTTCAAGTATATGAGAAACTTTTTGCTTAAGTATTTTCCATTATGGTCTTACCGTGACGGTATAATACTATAGCCGATCTGTTTGTCTATTTCGTGTCGAATTTTAAAAGTTTCCGATTTGTGTTCTTCAAAAGAAACACATAACCATAACGCGATGCCACATCCGTAAAGGTCACGAAATATTAATATCCACCTCTAGCCTAGCTAGACATGGGCCCACTTGCTTCATTATGAACTAGGGCTAACAGATTGGTGGCATTTACATTTTTACCAAGTAAAGGTGTTTTAGGCACATTGCCCAATAAACTAGATTCGTAGACTTTATTTGACTGGAATCAAATCAGTCCTGGTACCCGCTCTTCAAAAGTGCGGATATACAATTCTTGTTTTAATTGTGTCCCAGACTACAATGCCACATATTAGTTTCTTCTGATCGAATCAGTTTGAGCTATTTGTTTGTCATTATATACGTTTGAGATTTATTTATATTCAAAATATAAATGATGTTATTCACATCTAATGTGTTTATCTCAATATCATCTTTATATAATAAAACACTTTAGTGTTCTAGAATATAAAGGTTTATCCGCAACGGATTAAACACTGATATAAAGATAATGTATCTAGTCAAACTAGTTACATTATAACAGTTTCCAAATTTAGGTACACACCCGAAGGGTAGTTCCTAAACTCAGATATCTACGATTAAAACAGCGACTTTTGTCCCGTTTATAATTCGCAGATTAAATCTCAATTGAAGTCAGTATCATGTTCAAAACAGATTTTGAACATCAATGTCTATATATATATATATATCACACTAAATATCTAAAATCCAATTTTAATACTAATAGTGAACATAATCTTGACAAACATATTTGAAGTCAGAGCCTTGCTCGTCTTCAATTCCTTCATGTTTGCTTTGTCCAAACGGCAGTCACGCTTCCGCGATCCCGTTTGCCACAATTAGGCAGATATTTTGGGATATGTCATTTATCTTCCCCAAAGATTATAATGATTTTGCATTTTCCCTTTTCACATTCCAGTAGCCTTTGGCCAAGCCTCGGGTTACTAGAATATCGAAGTATGGTGTGCCTTGCACTACTTGCCTATTGCAAACTTTGACTTTTTCTCCTTGAGAATAATCATTAACTCTCCAAGAGTTATCAATTGCAATTTAGTACTTCTAAAATCTAAAGATAGATTTATGAAGATCCTTCAATTTCATTATCATACTTTAAGGGTCTAATCCTTAGTTCTGATTCAGAAATTAAGGAGTCTACTGCGACAAGCTTAATGGATTAAGCACTTAAGTTATCATCACATAAATCTTCCAAAGATTATGCTCGACTATTTGCTTAACTCCGGGCTTAAGGCCTAATATGTTATTTTATCAAATAAAGTAACTTATTATTTTCCAGGACCATCCTGAAATTATTCCCAATTTGAAAATTACACCATTTAAATACATTTTCCCCATGATTATGTTTTAAATGTCAATATTTCAATTATATCTTGATTTTAATAGTCCAACTATTTAATCAACGATTTCGGTACTATTTCTTATAATGATTACAATAGTCCAACTATTTAATCAACTATAATTAACTAGATTAAAATCAATTATATCATTACTATAATCCAATTATAAAATCAACTATAAATGAATATTTTGAATATAGTCCAACTATTTATTAAAACAACAATTTAAATATTAGTCCAACTAACATTTAATTTATAAAGACGAATGATATTTGTTTGAGCGCGTATGGCAAGTAATTAAACGAATATTGCAAATTCAATTCTTGCCTCCCACTATTTTTCGGCGAGCCTCTAACCCTCTGTCGAGTACTCGGGAAACCGTGTTTCCTAGTGGGCTAGGATCCCGTTAAATATCACACAATCTTGACTTTGGCCAACAAATTGTATGATAATTAACTAGGTAGATCTCTAAGATCGATTGGATCCAATCCAATTCCTAGATCTGGAAGAGGGACATCCAAGTCCGAAACATATATCTTATATATGCCAATACATCCAATGTATTACCTAACCTTTTTCCTCTGAATCAACTAAGCCTTGGCTTTGGCACAACAAACTTAGTGATCCCTGTTAAGCGCGACCCATTGACCATGGAAAGCTTCGTAATCAATGTCGATGGACAAGAAGTGGTCTTGACTTTGGCCAACAAACCACAACTTGGCAAGACACTGACATGTAACAAAGCTCTCGTGATTCAAACACATCCTCGATGGACAAAGGCCTTGACTTTGGCCAACAAGCCAATGCCAGTCTCGGATCTTGAGTGAGAATCACTCAATGGAAGGAAAACCGCTTAATATTTTGCGAGGGTTTTTCGAGTGCAAATTGGCAACCAATTTATTATCTTGGTTAAGGTCTCATCATCATACACCCTTAAACATGCATTCTAAACACATAATAAAGCGCATATGATAAAATAATAATGATATGTAGATGGATACTTTACACATTGATCCTAGATCAAATCTCTCCATTTCTCTCTCCCACTAGCACAAATATTCCTTCTACCCGTTACACTACACTTCTAAAGAAACCTCATTTACATTGAGGGGAATAGGTGAGAAGAGAATACAAAGAATAAGAGGTGATAAGGCTGGACAAGCAGGTCCAATTAATAAATCAAATTTATTACACAATTTCTAAAATTGTCTCACCCATCTAATATCCATCTGATATACATTATTCATGCATCGCAACCATGTATTCACACAAGCATGTTATCAATCAATCTAATCAAATTAATTAATCTGATAATTAGTGATCATCCAATGTTCAAACAACGATTTGATTTTGTTCGAGTCAAACTCATTTTGCGAATAAGTACTCAAAGTACGAATTCTCGAATTAAATTAAACTACACAATTAAATCCAATTCAATTTGTATTTAATTCTAATTCACTATTTAATTCCAAATTAAATATCACACTTTATAAATAAACATTTTACGACTTAAATTCCAAATTTAATCGTTACTGGTCTCAAAGCCCGATTAATATCCAATATTAATTTAATTAAAGTCCAATGGGCTTTTAATTAATTTCTTGAGGCGTGGACTTTTGGTCAACTCAGGTCATACCGAATAACCAAAATCCAATCCGGGAGTTACCCCATAAGCCCAGAAATCAATCTTGGCCCATTAGGCCCAATTAAACTTTAAAGGTCCATTAAGTCGTATTTGGGCTTTATGGAAGCGGTTTTGGGCCCAATTGGATCCAATCCAATTTGCCTTAACCCAACTTTGTACAACAAAGCCCATTAAGCCCAATAACAACATTTCAAGCCCAATTTCCAAAATTAGCCCAATTTAATTAAATTGCCAAATTCCAAATTCCCAATTTAATTAACTAAAGTGCATTAACATAATTAATCACCCAAATCAATATTTCCAAAACACAAATTAGGCTAATTAATCATGCTCATCTACATCAATTAGTGTCCAACACAAATTAATCAAAAATCAAACCCAATCATGCTTCTAATGCTCTCGGCAATTTGGGGATTTTACGTCCGATTCGAATTCAATCCAATTAATTCCACAATCGACATTAAATCATCATCCCGAATGATTTCCAACACATCCAATTGTCAAAAATCAAAAATCCCAAGACATTTTAGGGCACTAAACTTTCGGCCATGACCAAAATATTGGGGAAATTTGTTCCAAACATAATTTCAACAAATTGATCCAATCAATCCTTAATTCAAACACATTTAAGCATACTAATCCATCCAATTTCATTAATCATGCTCAAAATCAAGTTTGCCCAATTTTAAACCCTAAATTAATATCATGCTTTTAACCAAGCTCTGATACCATTAATATCATGAAGGAATTGAAGACGGGCAATGCTCTGACTTCAAATATGTTTGTCATAAATATATTCACTACTAGTATTAAAATTGGATTTTAGATACTTAGTGTGATACATCAATATGTACTGATGTGCAGAATCTGCTATGAGCAGGATACTGACTTCATTTGAGATTAATATGTGAATATGAAACGGGACGGAAGTCACTGTTTTAACCGTAGAAACCTAAGTTTAGAAACTACCCTTCGGGTGTGTACTTAAATTAGGAAACTGTTATAATATAACTAGTTTGACTAGAAACATTATCTCTATATCAGTGTTTAATCCGTTGCGGATAACCTTTATATTCTAGAACACTAAATTGTTTTATTATATAAAGATGAAATTGAGATAAACACATTAGATGTGAATAACAGAATTTATATTTTGAATATCTCAAATGACAAACAAATAGCTCAAACTGATTTGATCAAAAGAAACTTAATTGTGGCATTGTTGTCTGGGACACAATTAAACAAGACTCGTATATCCACACTTTTGAAGAGTTGGTACTAGGACTGATTTGATTCCATTCAAATAAAGTCTACGAATCTAGTTTATTAGGCAAAGTTCCTATAACACTATTTACTTAGTAAAAGTGAAAATGCCACCGATCTGTTAGCCCTAGTTCATAGTGAAGCAAGTGGGCCCATGTCTAGCTAGGCTAGAGGTGGATATGAATATTTCGTGACCTTTACGGATGTGGCATTGCATTATGGTTATGTGTTTCTTTTGAAACACAAATCGGAAACTTTTAAAGTTTCGACACGACATAGACAAACAGATCGGCTAAAGTATTAAATCATCACGGTTAGACCTTGATGAAATTACTTAAGCAATAAGTTTCTAATATACTTGACAGAATATAGTATTCTTTCAATGAGGACTCCTCCTGGAACATGTCATTTTGACGGTGTGTCCGAACAGAGTAACCGAATTTTGTTAGACATGATAAGGTTAATCCTAAGTCGGTCTGAGCTACCATTTCCTTCAACGGATACGCATAAACAGTGTAGAACTTATTTTGAATAAGGTTCCATAAAAATCTGTTTGACAGAATTCATATTAGATATGAACAGGAAAGAAACCGAGTTTCTCATTCTTGATTATTTGGGTATGCTAGGCATATGTTTGGATGATACCAAACTAAAACCCAAATTGGATAAGTGTATAATTGTAGGTTATCCTAGGGAAACCAAAGTATAGTACTTATACAACTCACAAGAGAACAATGTAATTGTTGCTCGCCATGTGGTTTTCCTAAGAGGAATACCGATATGCAGTGGTAAGTGAGAGGAAAGTAAAACTCGATGAAAATCAGAGTAATACTATTCAAGGCACCGATTCCTAATGGAACACAAATAGATCATCAAGGATGAAACTATACCAATAATCTTCGAATACACAAGAACCGCGTAAGTCGGAGAGAGTTAGAAAACAACCTGGGGTATGGGTTTATGATCTAACCTCATAAAGATGTTAATCTTTTTTAGGAACATGAACTGACTACGTATGAGGAAGTGATACAAGGTATCGACTCCCAATTATGGCAAAGTGCCATGAATCCGGAATGGATTCCATGTATACTAACTATGTTTGGACACTAGTTACTGTACCGCAAGGCATTGTGCCTGTTGGTACTATATAAGTCTTCAAGGAAGACATACATGGAAGGCAACATACCAACGTACAAAGCTAGGCTTGTAGCGGAAACGTATCGTTATCAACATTGTATCGATTACGACGAAACCTTTTACCTGTTGCCACAGTAAATCCATTTGGATAATGCTTGCTGATGCTGCATGTTTCATTAATGAAATATGACAGCTGAACGGGAAAATCGCTTTCCTGAAAAGGAAACCTTTTGGAGGATATTTACAACATCCTGTCGGTTTTGTCGTATCGAAACTAGCAAACAAGGTTTGCAGGTTATTCGATCCATGGTTGGATTGAAGCAAACATTGAGTTCTTGGAATTATCGTTTTGATGTAATCATAATAGTATATGATTTAATTCAAAATGAAATGATTCTTGTGTAGATAAGGAGGTTAGTGGGAGCGCACTGACAGTAAATGTCCTATAAAATAATGATAATTTGTCATTTCTTGGAAATGATATTCCCATAATAATAATCGGTGAAAGCTTGGCTTTCGAGAAAATTCTCCGTAGAATTCTTGGGAGAAACCACCTTTATTCTAGGAATAAAGATCTACTGGAATAGATTTAAAGTTGTTAACACTCTCCGAGAACTCGTACATTGAAAAATGTACGCGACCTGGTGTCTCATACGCTTTGAGCATATGGATTCACAATCAGGACAATCCTAGTGATGGTCACTGGATTGATGTTAAGAACATCCTTTAGTATCTTAGAGAACTAAGGATGCTGTATTAAACTATGGAGAAAGAGAACTTGAAGTGACTGGGTTCACTGCTGTAAGTTTCCTAACCGATAATAATGACTATAAGTCGCACAAAGGTACTATACAGTTTGAATAACGGTACAGTGAGTTGGAAATCTTCCAAGCAAGATACTGTTACCTAATAAACAACAAATGTGGGTTATTGCTGTGGCTGAGGCAGCAATAGAAGCCATTTGGGTCGATAATAAATCTAATTAGATTAGATATAGTTATATTAGCAGCTAAGTTAGGCTTCAGCACAGGCTAAAGAATTAATGGTCTCATCAACGATCAAGATACATACTTCGACTATTCATGTGATTCATTCGGATTATACATTGTGGCGATGTGATGATCGAATAAATCACATCAGATAATAATCATCCAAATCCGCTGACGAAAGTATTTTCTCAGTAATTTGAGCCAACCGTACATAGTTCGGGTGTAGGACACTCGAGTGACTGGCTATAGGCCAAGTGGGAGATTGTTGGATAGTTATGACCCATAGCGTCACTATTTGTACAGATCATGGTGATGTTGTACAAATTAACTATGTGACAAAGGAGATTGCTTTCTTATCATTTGTGATTAGATCACCAAGATGTATAAATGATAGGAGGTCCTTATGATTAGTTCCTGGATTGAGATGATATGAGACATTATAAATCCATAAAGGATTAATCATTAAATATCCCTAGTCAGAGTATTATCGTGATTGGACATCGATAATGCGTAACAGACTAGTATTACACTTGTCCGCGTTGTGAGGGCATAACTGCATAGTTCTCATATATTTGGGTATAGGATACTCATGCAAGTGTAATAGGAGGTTGTGTTTACCGATGGTACGGGAAATAGCTTCTCTCTGGATAGATCCCTCGGAATTCCATTGGTAGTAAGACTATGTGTCTATGGAAGTCCGAAATCAGGGTAGGTGTATTTGGTTTTAACCTGAGACTTGCACCGCTAATACTTGCGACAATCAATGTACTTTGGTTTTGGTCGTCCAAGGCTTTAAAAGGTTCTGTGTACGCCTTTGCTGGGTATATTGAGAATCGTAGTGTGTTGGGTGTGATGTCAAGACAAAAGTATCACTCCAGTCATATGGAGATGATGATCGCGCAGGGATACAGAACTAGTTCTCTAAGGGTTGCAACCATCGGGAAAATATGACTTGGTCATGATTATCTGATAAAAAGAGACTAGTTGCTAGTGATCCGATATATGCTTCGTACGGGCCAGACACTGAACCAGCCCCAGGCCTTGCATGTGATCATCCGATACTGGATCGAAATACGCAATACTACGTATACTACGCCTGATATAGATCAAATATTCCTGTAAGGATATTTCTGGAGAATTGGGTAGGCATGACGCTTTGCTAAAAGCCAACCTTGTCTTGTAAATCGGTAAAAATGTAGTACTAGGTACTTACGTGTTCGGATAGTCCGACGACCGAATTTACTGCCAACATATCCGGGGATCTCATGGGTCGCTTCCCGAAGATTCACCGATGACGTATGACTCGCACTTTATTAATCTGGGATTAATTAGATGAGAGAGAAAATTAATCTGGGATTAATTGTGGAGATATTTTATCTGGGATAAAATATCATTTAAAAGAGAGAACGATTAATTTGGAATTAATCGATTAAATAATATATTCGATATATTATACGAAATTGGATTTCGACGCGGAATTAAAATTAGATTTTAATTCAGGCGAACGAGTTAATTTAGAATTAATTCGTTAGCGACGTGAATAGTGATTTCGCTAGGCATAATCATTTAATTACGTCGCAACGGAAAATTCGTTAATTTGGAATTTGCGAACCCGAGCCCGAGAGTGTTTGCGAGCGCATTCGCATTTTGAATTCGAGTGCGGCCCGCAAGTCACATCAAGCATCAAATCATTAGTCACATCAAGCATCAAATCACATGTCACTTTGAGTGATGTGACAATTTGATTGATTGATTGATTGATGGTAGTTGTTGGCAAAGCCTTTAATTGCCTTGACTTTTTGTATTTGGTAAATCAATTATTTGATTTTTGGAAATTGAATAATGTGTATTAGATACACAAAATGAAATACCAACATACATCCATCTCTCTCTCTCCTTTTTACAAGGTTTTGGAGCCAAAAATGCTCCCCCTCTCTCACGGCCTCAAGGCCATTTCCTCTTCTGTTTTTTTGGTTTGGACCGAGAATGAAGGAGAAGAAAATGGTGATTTTGTGGCAAAATTACCAAGTGCTAGCACAAATTGGAGACATACAAAGGTGATAGGGAAACCCACTTGTGAGCTAGGAATGACCAAACAAAACTTGGAGCTTGATGGATCATGCAAAAGCTGAAAATGGAGGAGCAAGGAATAGCTCACTACCGAGCTTCTCAAAGGGCATAAATTTTTTTTTGTTCTTCACCGCATCGCTCAACCGCTCGATGTAAGTATTCCACAACTTCTTTGATGTATTCACATGTATGTTTTATGCTTAATAATCGATCATCGCGACCGTAGAAAATCCAACAGGTTTGACCTAGAAAACCCAACAAAATGGATTTCTCTATTGAAGATTCCCCAGAGGGAGGGTGGAGCGAACTCTCTTAAATACCCTTACCTCTTAGGCTCTTATCGCCTTGGTGACAGGAATAAACAATAGATCTTCCAAATTAGTCCATCAAGGTAAGCTTTGAATAAATGATTATCTAGATGTCTTCACAGCTTTTCCTTTTGTCTATAAAAAGGTAGTGAGTGAAGGAAGACACCAAATCATTATCTAACTCTAATAATGCCTTTGGTTAAACCCCTTGGTCCCAACCCACTTGTAGACACGGTTAACTAAAGCAAAAATCACAAACATTACAAGACATTATTTTGGGTCCGATTCTCTATCCCCAGTGGAGTGGCCAGACTGTAGGACACATAAATCGGTGACACTGTTCCAAGCTCGCGGCCTGGTCGGGAGTACGGAGTAGCCCGTGGGGGACTAAACCGGAGAAATAAAATGGAGTCGCCACCCAGTGTGAACTGGGAAATGATTTAAGGCCGCACTCACCCCTCGCAAGGGAAGACCTCAAACCGTTGGGTTCGGAATGGTCCCTTACTCATGCCAACTAAAATGAACGGATTTATGCAATAATAAAACCAAGTCTTTATGCAGCACATGCAAGATAATTCAAATGACATAAAAGTTTGCACACCCATAAACATAAATGTAAGTGAAAACAAATGCATAATTCTAAAAACATGTTAGTCAGAGGAGTGCGGTAATGACAATAGAAACATTACAATAATGGCAGATAATTATGCACATGATGTAGAAAGGAATAACCAAAGAGATAAGCATGCATAAAACATGATAAAAGAATTTGTCCAGTGTGGTTCACGTTCGTGTAGCGTTCAAAAACACGTTCGAGCGGGATATGATATGATGCGTTGTAAAACAGAATGCACTTTCGAGTAGCGTTCGATAACATGTTCGAACGGGATCTCAAAAATGACACCTATAATCACATAAACACATGCATGAGTGTTTCCCCAAGCGGTACGTGGAGTTGTATCCCAAGTATAGACCACACTACCCTCTATTCGGATTCGGCTATGGAATTTATGTAAGGGTTTCCATCCGATATACCACGAGAGGCAATACTCAATCATTAACCCAATGTAGACAGACATAACATACGATAATGCATATAACCATAAATAACCGAAGGGACAAACATGCCAAATAACAAGGAAAATAAATAACACAAAATGAAAATGCGGAACAATAAAACAACAATAAATGTAAATTAAAAGTGAAATAATAAAAGACTAATAATATGAAATAAATGCAGAATAATAAATATGTGACCAGAGAAATTGGCCGTTTTCAATGTAGGACTTCACATGCACGGTTAGACGTATTCCACGTCCAACCAAGCATGCCATTTCCAGGACGACAAAATAAAATGTAACGAACGGTGCCCTCAGGTCTTACCTTTTAAGTTACCTCTTGGAAGTGCGTTACGTGGCCGTCAGAAGGGTTAATGCTCCGCCACTCCTCCGGTTCACTGGTTCAATATTTTCCTTCGTTGCTTCACTGTTTTAGGCTGCTGTTTTCTCTATTTTTGCTGCTGTTTCTGGTCGTTGTTTCAGAGTAATATTTGAACTGGTTTCGGGTTATTTGGGGCAGTTTTATGGGTGCAGTTTGTGGTGGTAAATGGGCTATTTAAGGGTACAGTTTTCGGTGATGAAGGGGGCAGTTTATGGACTATTTTTGCTCAATGTTTTCGGCTTGGTGGGGGCTGTGTATTTGCGTCTAGGGTTCACTATTTTGTTGGTTATTGAAGGGCTTTAGGGTTGCTATTTTGGTTGGTCAGTGGGGCAGATTATTGTTTCACGTGGGGCTGATTTAGTTTTGGACTGTTGGTGATGATCATGCATGCGTTTTTGGCCTGCTTCTACGTCAAGGCTGCATGCATTAATGGGTTTGTTTTGTGGCTTCTTTGTGGCTTTTGTTGAATCAGTGGAGTGGTATATTTGTTTGTTTCACGTGGGGCTGATTTAATTTGGTTGGTCAGTGCGTGGTGTGAGGCCTTGGTTTTTGTGTGAGGTGAATGAGAGTGTGCCGAGAAGGAATTTTGGGATTAGGGTTCTTTGACGTGAGCTTGTGGCTAAATATAGGGCTGCATGCGTTGATTTGTGGTTTTTTGTGACAAGGGTGTGAATGGCGTGAGTTGAGGTTACTTGATGTGTTGTCTTTTTTCTGGTCAGGCCGTGTGTTGTTCGTTGAGTGAGACGAGTGATGGTGATTCCATCATGGGTGTTTTTCTTTTAGAGAGAACCGAGTGTTTATGGTTTGTTTATGTGTTTTATTGTTTGCTGAGAGAAGAGAGGTGAGAGGATCATTACCGTGTGTAAGGTTGCCGTAAGGATGAGCTCTAGGTCCAGGGGTTTGGTTTGTGTTTCTTTTTATAAGAGTGGGTTAGGGTTTTCCTTGTATGGGTAGGAAATAAAGATTGTGCAATAATAGGGAATATTTAATTAGTTGTTATAAGGAAAGGATTTGTTTAATTTAGGAAGGTGATTTATTTAGTTTAGGAAGGGGGATTTGATTTGATTTGATTTGTTTTAATTTAATTGGATTTTATTTAATTTAGACATCTGTTTTAAATATTTTAATTATTTTGGATTGGGCTTGGGCGTGTGGCTTTGGATGGGTGCGGGGGTTCGAGGCTTAATATTTTAAAATAGGGGTTAATCGAGCGAACTCGAGGCCAAATAGCGAGTTAATTTTGTTGATGTATTTATTTCTTGAATTTTTCCCTTCCGACGTCTGTTTCCTGCGACTTCCGCAACTTAATGGGTAGTGCCTCCATACGAGGCTCATCACTGGGCTTCATGCAAAAATGCAGTGTCTACATGTGACCATAATCTTTCTTCTATTATCTTGGCCGAGACGCTCAATGATTTGGATGAAATCAAAAGGAACCCCCTAACTGATTCCTGGGAAGTTCTTTCCTATGTTTTGTCTAGGTCGTCCTTTTGGATTTTTAGCCTAGTAGGCTGCTCTATCTTTTGCCTAGGCCGCCTTTTCAAGTTTTCAACCTAGTGAGCTAACAAATTTTTTTTAGGTATGGCTGCAAGAGAAGCTCAAGCTAATTACCCCTCCACCAGCTTCAATTCTTACTTCTTATGGTCATTGACATCACTTAGCCCATGCCATGGTTAAGAAGAGCATTTCCTATGATGCATGGAAGGAATGGTTGTAGCAAATATATGATACCGAGACCCAATGGATGTGACCTTGGTGGCATCTTAGCCATGTCACCATAGATTTCTTTGGTCACCACGTACCCATTCCAGGCCTTCACACCAGTTCATTATAACTTCCAGTGAGACTTTGTCGGCAGTATGGGCGCTCCCCACCCCTTGCTCCCGAGAGGCACTTTTTCCAAGGTGGACTTATGTCTCGTCACATCTTAGACCATTTTCGTGATATGTGGGCTCAGCGTCGCATTTGGACTGTCACTGTCCCTTAGTCTTCTAGTAGTCATAACCCTTCTACCGGCCTATCTGACTCAGACCCTGAACCAATGAGGCAAAAAAGATGATTTATGCATACTTATTATGATTTTTTTCTTTTAGCACTTTTGTATTTCATGACCATTTTGAGCTTTTATTTCAATAAAACATTAGAAATTTATTCTAGTACATGCGTGAAAAAATTAATTATTTTATTGCAAGGGTACTAATGTCGCTAATTTTCCTTTTTAGATATTGCAATTAACTATTTTTCTCGCTCACTATCCCTAACTTTTACCTAAACCACGTTCCGATTTAGCAGGATGTGCTTTAACTTTTGTTTAGGTCATCCTTTTGCTGATTTTCAGCCTAACGAGCTTTTCTTTTCTATTTTTATGCAAAGTAATTCTTAAGCCTGTCTATATTGATGGGCTCTGTGAACTCGTTTCCTTCTAAGTCAGACAACTGAATTGCTTCGTTCTTTAATATCTTATTTACCAAATATGGCTCTTCCCAATTGGGTCTAAACTTGCCCCTCAGGTCCATTGCTAGCAGCCTCGACTGGTTCAGTACCATGTCCATTTCTTTACTCTAATTGGGTCGAACTTTTTTATTGAAAGCCCTAGCTATCATTTTCCTATATAGCAGATATTGATATAGTGCTCTCATTCTCTTCTTATCCAACAGAGCCAATTAATCAAATCTTCTTGCAGCCCATTCTTGATTGGGCAAGTCTGCTTCCATCATCACTTGGGAAGCATAACCTCTATCCATAAACCAAAAAATAAAGTGCATCTCATGTTGCTGTTCTGACTGAGGTCATATATCCACACAACATAAATGGAAATGTTTTCGCCTAAATCTTTATAATTTTCCATCATTTTGGCCAGATTCTCCTTCAAGGTTTTGTTGGCGGACTTTACTACCCCATTAGCCTGTGGTTTATAAGGTGGAGACTTGTAGTGCCCAATCCCATACTTTTGTAGCATATTTTTAGGCTCCCCTTGAAATTTTACCCTGTTATCTGTCACCACATAGTGCAACATCCTATACCGACAAATGATATTTCGAGCTATGAATCCGGCTATTTCCCTTACTATGA
Source organism: Zanthoxylum bungeanum (assembly GCA_019454045.1). Taxonomy (NCBI): domain Eukaryota; kingdom Viridiplantae; phylum Streptophyta; class Magnoliopsida; order Sapindales; family Rutaceae; genus Zanthoxylum; species Zanthoxylum bungeanum. The sequence continues at coordinate 38,482 of SKCR01041029.1, forward strand.
CATTATGAAAGGATTCAACTCTACCTATTTAGAGAAATAGTCTATTGCCACCGTTATAAACTGATGCCTATTAGAAGCTTGTGCTTGATCTCACCGATTATATCGATACCCCAACCAGAGAAATGCCAAGGCTATGATCATCTATGTAACTCTATTTGCGATAGATGGTTTAAGTTTGCATGGGCTTGGCAATCATAACAACGTTTCATCAAATCTATGTAGTCTGTCTCCATAGTTAGCCAATAAAACCCTTGTTGTAATATTTTTCTTGACAAATTGAGCCCGCTTATGTATGGTCCGCACACCCCTGCATGAATTTTGTCCATCACTCTTCGAGCTTCCTTCTAATTCAAGCACTTAAAAAACACCCCGCTAGGCTGCCATTTATACAAATCTCCTCTCAGACTTATGAGCTGGGAAGTAAATTTTGGATTGCTACCCTATCCTTTTTACTAGCTCCCTCGGGAAATTATATGTGATCTAAGTAATTTTTGATGACATAATACCACAACTAGGGGTTTCTATTTATGATATAATACCAAGCCTCTCGTCATTGACTTCGAAGTCTGCAAACTTTCTTACTTCATAATTAGGCTTACAGTTTGTAGTCAAGACAGAGGGTTTCATATTCTCTGGATTTTCCCAAGCTAAATCTAATTTCGACAGAGTGTCTGCCATTTGGTTGTTTTCATGAAGTAAGTGTTGGAACGCAAAACGTGGGATATCTTGCATCAAAGTTTAGGGATGGAACAAACACATCTTCAATTTATCTCCTTTCAACTCCCAATCTCTTGACCATGTCATATTACCAACATTCAGTTGCCATAAACTTTCGCGCTCTTCGTTCCCAAGGCTCTCGGTGTTTCCAGTCCAAAAATACAGGCTCGTATTTAGCTATATTATTGGTAACTAAAAAAGTTAGCCTGTTGGACATAGGTAGGTTTTCTCCTTCTAGGGTCATCATAATGACCATAGTTCCTGCACCTTTGTAGTTTACAGCCCCATCAAAGTAAATCTTCCAACCTTGAATGGCTATTGCCTTAAATTCTTCATCTGGGAAGTCAAACTCATATTGATCTCCCTTGATTGGTTGTTGTGCCAAGAAATCCACCATAGTGCGCCCTTTGATTACCTTATTGGTGATGTACTTGATGTCGAACTCTGTCAACATTACCAACCACCTTCCTAATTTCCTGACCAATGATGGTGCTGAAACTAAGGTATCTCAACAGATTCTCCTTAGCGACCAGTTGTATCTTGTAAAATTGAAAATAACGTCGTAATGTTCTGGAGGCCCATACTACTGCCAGACATATTTTCTCCATTTATTGATATCAAATTTCGTATAACAACATCTTTTTACTGAGATATTAGACTATATGTTCTTTTCCCGCGTTATCTTATTGTATCAACGACGCCTGCATGGCTTCAAAATCTATGGCCAAGTACAAGACCAAGGGCTTATCGGGTCTCAGAGGCTTAATTGGCGAGTTGGTTAAGTACTGCTTGATCTTCTCGAAGACCTCTTGGCATTGTCCATTCCACACTACCGGCTGATTCTTCCTAAATAACTAGAAGATTGGCTCACGCACTGAGGTCAATTTGGCGATGAACCGACTGATGTATTATATTTTCCCACAAATGTTCTTACTTCTTTCTCTATTTTAGGCGCGGGCATCTTTGTGACTGCATTTATTTTATTGGGATATACTTTTATTCCTCTCTTTCTTATTGTATGCCCTAACAGATTTCTAGATATGATCATAAATACACATTTCTTGGGGTTATGCCTGAGATTATATCGATTCACCATTTGAATGAATTTCTCCAACGCAGCAAAGTGTTATTCTCTGGTTTATGACTTGACCATCTTGTCATCAATATAACATTCACCTCTTTGTTCATCAAATCATGAAATAGAGTAGTAGACATTCGTTAATAGGTAGCCCCCATATTCTTTAACCCGAAGGGCATTATCTTGTTGAGTAAGTCCCTCATTTCGTAGAGAAGGCTATCTTGTGTTTGTCTTCCTCCGCCATGAATATTTGATTATACCCTGAAAACCCATTTGTAAAAAAAAAATACAGGGCCGACAAGGCTGCGATATCCACTAAAACTTCTATATGGGGTAGAGTAAAATCATCTTTTGGGCAAGCATTGTTGAGGTGTCTATAGTCCACGCACATTCTTACCCTTCCATCTTTCTTTAGGACTGGTACAATATTGGCTAGCCATTTGAGGTAGTTAACTAATTCTAGAAATCCCACTTCTACATGTTTCTATACCTTTTCTGGGATCTTTTCTACCCATTCTGGCATAATTATGTAAAGTTTCTTCTTTATGGGTCTTATATTCGGGTATGTAGGTATCATATGTTGTGTTATGCTTCTGTCCACTCCCAACATGTCTTCATAGGACCAAAAAAATTCATTTGCATATTTTCTCAATAATATTTCTACCTATATTTTTTTCAGGGGTAACCTCACTTGAAATTAAGATATTCTTAGGTTTTCACTTGTAACAAGATTAAATGAATCTTTTTTAGTGGAATCAATGTTAAATATGCTCATGTCACGCATGTTATGATGCGTGCTAAAATTAAAAACGTCTGACAAGTAAGAAAAATCTTTCATCTTATTCATTAAAGCGAAATTACATTTAAATATTTCAGGTATAAAAGTATGCTCATAGTCTTTTTCTTCAATTTTTGCATTGGGATCTTCTAGTGTCAGTCCTTCAAGGTAGGGTAGCTCTTCCTCCTATCTAGTTTTGGCTTCCTTTTTCGGTTCTGTCTCTGCCTCTTTCAGCTCTCCATATTGTCTTCTTCATTTGGTTCAATGCTTTCATCTTCCTTCACCATCGAACCTTCTTCCTAATCCACCACTTCAGCAAAAATCTCGACTCTTGGCACAGTGATGCCATTGACTTCACATGGTTTTAGGGTTCCTTGATGGCAACACTTGTTTCCACCGTTGCGGTTGAGCAAGCTTTCAGCATGGGAGGTAATATATTGGAAGCTAGACGGTCTTCATTACATCCAAGCACTTCAGAAGCAATAACATGTGTGTATGATTGTACCCAAGCTGATACGAGGCAATAAGAAGATGCCCCCGATGACTTTGAAGATTTGTTCGACAATGCATCTGTAAGTGCAAGTGGAACGGGAGCTGAAGGATCAACATGAACTAATAATGATGATTTATCAATAAATAAATAATTGTAAATTTCAATGGAAACTATCTTAAAATTGTAATGGAACTACGTGAGCTTTGATTCCTTTCACCTCTGGAAGATAAGTAGGCAACTTAAGTTCTTAAAAATTTAAGTTCAAACTCTTTAATTTAATAATTTTATTTTTAATTTTATTATTTAAGAATTTTATTTGTAATTTAATCTTAATGTAATCTAAATTCATAAATTTAAATAAATTTTGTTATCTCATATTTTTTTAAAAATATTTATTAAAATTTGAAAAATATAATAATGAATTCGGTTCCAACCAGAACCGTAATCAGAACTGGCCGGTTCGATTCCGATTCTGATTCCACATAAGTGTGGAACCGGAACCGAATCAGAATTATACGATCCGGTTCTGATTCCACACTTATAGAACCGAAAACCGGCCGGTTCGGAACCGAATAGGACCGGTAGCCGGGTCTACATAGAACTTTATTATTTTCTACTTGGATTTGGCCCATTTTTCATTAGAATGGTATCGCAATCCCTTGCAGATAGTCTGCCCCTTAAAGTTAGGCAATGTACTCACACCTTGTTCTCGTGCCCCTAACTTAGTGTCGGGCTTATAATTTATATTTTCCATGATCTTTGCAAATTTTGGATCCACCAACTCCTCAAAGATTGGCGCCACTTGGAACCTTATTAATGGCTGGACTTCCAATGTGGCCATAGTGTTTCCAGCTTCTACTCCAATAGTTACAACTCCATCTTCATTGGGGAACTTGATGACTTGATTTAGTGTGGAGGGTACCCCTCCAAGCTTGTGAAATTAGGGTCTTCCCAAGAGTAACGTAAAATTATATGGAATGTTGAGCGTTGTGAATTCTACATCATCCTTGAAAGGGCCTACTTTAACCACGGCCATGAAAGTGCCTTCAACCCTTCACTTACTGTCATCGTAAGCCTTAATTTCCATATCAGAGAGGATTAGTTACTCTAACCGGATGCCTTAGCTGGGCAATATATTTAATGGGCATGCATTGATAAAGGATTCGTCATCCACCATTATACATAAAGTCCTTCTTGCTTTTACTTATACTTTTGTGAATGATGGAATTTTGTGATTTCGCCCTTCATCGGGAGCTCTTCCTCAAAGAAGGTGTTGATTTGCTTGTTTTCTTTCTAAATAGACCCAATGATTGTTGTTATATCTGCATCTACTGGTACCATAACTTTTCGTAGGGCTTCAACAATAGGCCTCATATGCTATTGAGATAAAAATAATAATATGCTATTGATCTGTGTCTAGGTATTTTTCAGTTGCTGGAGCACAATATTCTCTCTTTCATTCTCTTTTTTTCCTCATTTCGTTCCAATTCTTCTTATTTCTTACTGGCATCATTGTAAAACCGGCCACTCCTTGTCATTTTTGGACTTCTTCCTTATAACTACTGGAGAAGTCTTCACAAAATTTACCTCACTCAACAGTCTCACTGTCACTGCTATCTTATATTCCCATAACATGAGCCTGTTTCTGGAATATTTGGAGGACATAGTCTTAGGGTAGGTTGGAGTTGATCATATAGTTAGATAGTTGTACAACGTGGTGATTGGGTTTGGTTGGTTCTTTTCTGAATCAGGGATTATTTCAGCTGTCTATTAGGTCTTGGATTTCATGTTTGATTCGGACGCAGTTGTCGGTGTCATGTCTTTTTTGTTGGTGGAAGTGGCAGTACTGGTCAAGGTAGAAGTGACGGGGGATAGGGTTTGGTAGTAGCTTAGTTTCTAAGGGTTATAGCAGGCCTTGTCTTCTCAATTTTTCAAATATTTTTGACAGGGGTCTTCCAAAGTTAGAGAATCTTCTGTTTAGGATAGTGACAATCTCAGTGAGGCTAGCTTCTGCTCCAGAATGTCCTATAGTAGTCTTTATGTTCTTGCTGTAAAACTTTTTATTTTAAGCCTCTTCTTCCTCTATATCCATGACATTATTCCTTAATTGCCTGAAGTAAAAAATTATGGAGGTCATCCTCTTCAACTTATTGTAAATGGAGGTTATCAAGCGTATGACTTAGGCTTTTGTTGGTGAAGGGTTATCCTTTACTAGGTCTCATCATCCAAGGGTTCAATCGACCAATGAACGCAGTTTTTTATACCCAATGATACGTCTTATCCATAACTAGGTCTCCCCATTCAAGGGTTTGATCAACCAAATGGACGCACCAATATTCAAGGATACATGACGAGTGATGGTTATCATTACATACCAATTCACTGCCTTAAGTTAAAGTGATTTCTCGATATGCAACGCTATTGGGGTTAAAAGGGTATGTAAAAAATGAAGTTATGGTTAACCTTAATCTTGCTATAAATACTACAAGATATTTTTTCTAGGCCGATTCTTTATTCCCAGTGGAGTCACCATCTATAGGAGCAAAGCAGGGTTTACCACAATGCCTATGACATTAGTGACCATGACACTATTGGACTTGTAGCTCATAGAGAGTACGGATCGCCCCACGAGGGACTAACCGGAGAATAAACGAATCACCACCCAATATGAGAGACTTGGAATAATTTAAGACCGTACTATACTTCTTACAAGGTCCGACCTTAAACCCGTTTGGGTTCGAAATGGTCTCTTACTAATGCTAGTATAATATTTAGGTTCAAATGAGATATCACCACATCTTAAAATACAATAACATGCAACATAATTTAAATAACAGACATATACGCAAACATGAATAACAAAAGTGGTAAATCAAATGAGTAATTTTCCATAAATTGTTACAGCATTAGTAGAAATAATAAAAAAATATATCAGAGTAAACATCTCATCGGCATGGCCTCAGGGAGGCCTGGCTAAACATTGTGTACAGTAGGCCGGACATTCAACATAATATTAACATCCGGCCGGACTTCCTAGAAGTCTGGCCGGACATACTGCATAAGCTAAAACATGGAATTACAGTAAATAACATGTAATGATAATGATATATGCTAATTTGTAGAGAACAACCATGATAAGAACAATACTAAAAAATATGGTAACAGTAAATTACTAAAGAAAGAAAAACAATGAGTAATAATAAAAGACAGCGAGCATTCATAAAAGTGAGGTAACAATAATGAAACAAATGATATGACCATCCTCCCAATGATAGGTTGAGTTGTATCCCGAGTGCAAACTATATTATAGTCCATTTTGAATCGGCTATGGAATTTACGTCCAAGTTTCCATCCTATATACCAACGAAGATCATACATCCGGATGTGAATCACTTGAACGGATGTCCAACCAGATATAATATAGATTAGGCCGAATATCATTCATGGATTAGAAAATACAGACGAGCAGAATCAAACATGAAATAGCTAATATGTGATGAACTAACTAACATGCATAAAAATATAGTGATAAGAATAAAAAATAACTAATATGTAAGGAACTAAATAATACTATAACAAATCATATTATAATTGGATTGTCCAATTATAAACTCACATGCGTAATAATTTATTATGCAATAATTATTAATGTGATTAATAATTTTTGTCTCACTTGAAAACTATATTAACTAAGTTTAATATATAGTTTCCAAAATTAATGATTATGAGAAAATCATTTAAAGATTATAAAAATTATAATTATTAAATTATATTTGATAATTTAATATAAAGTTTTTTGAAATTAATAAGTTCGAAATTTGATTTCAAAAACTCATTATTTCAAAAATGAAAGTTATATTTTTTTAATGTTGCATGTTTAATGTTGTTATTAAGACATTAAATAACATTTGTTGATACAAAAATTCCAAGGTATTTTTTAACAAGGGTGACCATATTATGCAAGGGTTTAAGGGTTAAAATAGTAATTTTAATTATAGTTATCTAAATCTAAATCCTAGTATATAAAAGTAAATTAGTGCTTCATTTTGAACCTAATCTCATTTTTGAAAAAGTCCTAGCCATCTTCTCATTCTCATTCTCTCAAGTCTTGAAAAAAAAAAATATATATTTATGTGATAATATTTCTTTAAAGAGTTTGGAGATTAATATTGTGAGTGAATCTCACACTTAGATTGTCGGAGAATGCATCGGGGAATCTAATTTGGAGGCATTTATGATATTTTCTTATAGCAATACTTGTCCCCACTATTTGTTGTAATGGTTGCATGACAAATATACTGTAGGATATAAAAAACTTAGAGATTCAACACAACACTTTTTGAATCTCTACTTGAGTACTTTTATATAAAAATTATTATTTTTGATGAATCATTTTCGTGCTCTATTGTAATACCCCGAGTTTTTCGGAACAGTGCTGAAAGATTTTCGAATTAAGTTAAGGATTTGGGAAAGGGATGGTGTTCGAAAATAAGGGTTTAAGTGTTGGAATATAGATCATAATGTTTTAAATTGAAGCTTCGTCGCGTTGGAAAATGTGTGGTTTCAAGAACAGGTTATACACTTCTATTTTTATCATTATCCGCATAAAAGTTACTTGTTTCAGCTTTTTAAATAACAAACAAACTCTGATCGAGTTGATTTTTAAGCCACCAGACTCGTTTTTCAAAGACGAACAACTTTAGTGTTGGACACTTTTTGAAGTTTGTATAAAAAGGGCTTCCAAAATGTAAATTTTTTAGAAAACCATATTATAGGAGCCTGATTGCAATTTTGCTGGGTCTGAACGTAAATTCCTGAAACTTTTCTATAAATACCCATAGTTTCTTGTAATTGCCAAAATGGCATAAGCTTCCCACATCTCACACACACACCACCGTCTCCAATGTCACATTTTTATCGTCCCTGTAGCATCTGCGACCTGCCGACCATTACCGATAGGCTCGATGAGCCAGAGGGATGCGCCGGCCACCCCTCTACCTTGTGGTGGCTAACGGTAGCCCCAGAACACTGATAACGGCGAGAAGGAGAGAGAAAATATGCGAGCTTCCTTTTCTTGATCCTGGCACTTTGCTTTGTTTCACGGCTCGAGCCACCCGCCAAATCGAAGCTCTCGGAGAGTACTACAAGTAGATGGTGACAAACTTTCTGTTATGTGCGTGATTTCACGTGAAACGAGGAAGGAAGATTTGGTAACTAGTGTCCCATGAATGAATTATAACTCCGATCAAAATTTTGTCAATTCCAGCGCGTTTGTGGGATCGTTTGGAGTCCGTATATGCCATCGAAATCTCGTTAAGACCTCCTGGTAAAAATTCACTAATTTCAAGTTTATCGTTAAATGTTCGGATGTATCCAGTAGCTTCGTAGAGCAGTGTAATGGTATAAATTGAGTCGTTTGAGTATTAGTATATTGAATATGTATATTTGGTAGAATCCGAGTGAAAACGGAACGAGTTATATCAATCTGATAGAATATGCAAGTTTTCGATAAAAGTAGGTTTTACGTGTATTGATGTGTTTTTTATTGTAATGATGATTATGAGTTATATATGATAATATGATAATATTTGGATAAATCTGGGTAGGTTCGGAGGGCTCATGACCCTTCCATAGTATTTATGGAAATTTTTTCGGAAGATTTTCAAAAAATACGTAAACCGAAGATTTAAGTTAACTAGTGGGTCAAATTAGTTTCTAATGATATTTTAAGATAATTGGAACTGAAATCATTGAAATCGAACTTAATCTGGTAGTCTCGGAAAGAACCAAAATTGTATCTAAGTTAAGCCGATGATTCTCTAATGTCACGATTCTGACAACGTATCGCCATTTATTTTGACAGATTTGACTAGGATCTGGAGTGCTTGCGAAGCCAAGTAAGTAACCCATGCGATGAGTTCTCAAATTTTTCATTTCCTATTTTAAATATATATATATATATATATATATATATATATATATTATTGAAAGGTTTATGATAGTTAAAAGATGGATTTGAGAAAGGACTTCGAGATCGTGTATAGTTGAGTTAGTCGATCATCATAGGTATGGACCTTCGTTATTGCTATGATATAAAGTGAAATGTTTAATGACGTTGATGTCTATTGATGCGTGTTAGTGTATGAACATGTAACAATATGTTTATGTATATGTAAATGAACAAGTATATATATATATATATATATATATATATATATATATATAAGCATTGGTACACGTATTTGTATATGTATGTGATGATAAGATATGAATAATTTGTATATACATGATCGGTAAATGAAATAAGTTTGTTATCGATTCGTATATGTGATTACTTGTATAGAGATTGAGATGGTCAAGTTTGATAATGAATGAGTATAAGCTAAGTTCTCTCCGAATGAATATGTTTATTTGGTAAAGATACTATATTAAATATTTATAGATAGAAATTTTGAAAAATGAATATGTTTGATCAATAAATGAAGAGATATGAGGATTGTGAAAGATATGATATTTGAATTCGTAGTAAGATGTATATTCGTATGTTTGAAAAATTAGTATGTATATGAGTATTTAAATGATGATTGGATTATTTGTCGTGTATATGCTTGTGTATGAGAAATCATGTGATGAGTTTATGTTATATGGTATGTGCGCATGTATGTATGTATGTTTAATTGGATGATTCTGTGGTGTAGTAGTCGAGCTGGTTAGGAATCCATTTGAACGGAATTCATCTCATACCTATTCTAAAATAGGTAATGAGTCTCTAATAAGTGTGATTTATACCCACTTATTCATGTATTCTTAGCTTACTATTTTGTTAGATTTTGTGTCATTTAATATATTTTGTAGTTTATTTTATGTTTGATTGGTATGAAGCATTGGAGCATGGATATTGGAGAAAATATACATGTTTTGGGACTTTACGGACGGAAAGGAAGCACGCGGGAAAATGCTAGAAACACAGAATCACATTCTGAAAAATTGGCCTGGCGTCGCGACGCCCATACAAACTCCATACATTATTTCTGAGGATTTGGCATTGTAACGCCAATTCGGACGTCGCGACGCTGCAGAAGAAGTCCAAGATCTTCAGAAATTAATATTCTACGCGCACAAGGACTCCAGAACTTCCTTATAAATATAGAAATTGGTGCAAAACCCTTAGAGGAGAAAAAAAGACATAACCAAAGTGTTCTAAACATATATTTTAGAGATATCCAAGGAGGAAGATTGAAGAGTGGAAATAGGAGACGAAGTTGGTGACTTCCGAAGACGAAGAGATTCGATTCGAGTTTTATCTTCTAGTTTCTTTTTTAAACTCTAATGATGTCCATTATGTTCTTGATATTATTTTCATTATTTTTATCTTTAGTCATGAACTTACTCTATTATTCTAGAGGATAATGTAGCATATGCTTGAAACTATTGTTGGAAATGGTGATCGAGCACCATTCACTTTTTGTATAAATATTTATTATTTATGCAATGTAATATTTTCTTTATCATGATTATTTATTTATTTGTATGGTAATTTCTTACTTTTATTTATATATTGTAAATCTAAGTGTTAGATTACTCTAAGAGTTAGAGATTTCGAGTTTCACTCAGAACCTTATATGAAATTAGTAAAGACCCAAGAGTTACAATATATGGTGATATAATTGCAAGAGTTGCAAATGGTGTTGAGAAATATCACGAATTATCTCGAATATAAATTATTCCTGGTCTAGATCTATTGACATCGGTCGGTCATTATATTGGTAAGACTAGTGCATTATCTATATATGTAATGGACATATGGTTTGTCTCAACAGACTATGATCTTAGCGGAAGTTCATATAGAAATGTGGATATTCATTAGTGGAATGAATATCGAACAAACTCATAGAATATGACTAATAGATATTCCATAAAACTGTCAATAGTTATCTTTTCGAGTTGAGTAGTTATTGTGGTCCTTTGACTTGAGACACCACGGTGATCTTGTGTGTGATCCTCTATGCCTGATACCATGCATGTGAGAAACCTTTTATGGTCTAACCTCTGGATGGCTGTTAGGTATAGAGCGACGCTCACGAAGATCAGTGTGTGTTAAAATGAGGATTTCTCAGTCCATATGGTTGGATTTTGTTTCCAGAAATTTTCAGAGTATATTCCGGAACTCTTTCGGCCGAAAGTTTGTTGAAGAAATTATTTATTTAACATTATAAATAATATTGAAAAAGAGTTTTGCATAAATTATTTATTAATGGAATATAATTATGAAAATTTATTTTATATTGAGTAGATAAGGTTTTGACAGTAAAACTATATCCTTACTCAATAGGAGACGGTAATGACGAAAGGACTATACATTAACGTTTTAACCTCAACTTGTATGGTTCAGCGTGTCATGTTGTTTTTAGCCATGATTTTGTAGGTGGGCAGGGCTTCATGAATATGTATACAAGTATATGAGATATATATGTATATATATAAGTAACAACTGAACGTGAGCCTAGAGAGTTCCACTATATTAAGTTTACTCGTTGAGCACTAGGGCGACTTTCGTCAAATGTTAACAATGTGTTTTGGGTTTAAGGATTAAATTATTTGATCCGATAATTCATGAGATGAATTAATTTAATTGAATTAATTAATTTTATATCAAGAGTTGTTATAAGTTTATTGTATAATAGATGTAAATTTGATTTACATAAAATTAGTAATTAATTAGTGAATTAATTTAATTGTTAAATTAATATACAAATTAATTATTTACTTTATACAAATAAAGGTATTAATTTTTTAAGGTAACTATAGTTTATGTAATTGAATGTTTTTAGTTAAAGTAACTAAAATCATTTAATTGTAATTTAGTTTACCTTGGTTGGTGTGAATTTTTTTAACCTTGGTTAAGTTGAATTTTTGAATCTTGTGGTGTATAGAAAAGATGCTCCTATACTTTAGTTTAAATAAAATACCATGGTTTGTTAAATGGTTTGGTTTTGTTATTCTTGATTTTAATTATTAATAAAACAAAAAAGAAAAATTTTTAAACACACAACCTTTTGCTCACTGCCTGCCGAGGAAACAAGAAAAAGAATAAACCCCTCATATTGCTTACTGACTCCAGAGCAAGAGGAAGAAAGAAAACTGATTTTTGCTCTCCAAAATTCAAGCCAAAATCTCACCAAAAATTACCCAACTAGTTATCAAGAACATGAAATTAATCCTTAAGAGTTAAGGATCAATTTGTGTGCTTGAAATGTAAATTTTTCTAGGGTTTAAGAGTTAAACCTTAGGGAAGTTTTTGTTGCCATTCTTGAGTGATCAAACCACCTTTGGTCACCAAGATTTGTTCTTCAAGAAGCTTATTTTGGTGGATTTGGGGATTACATGCAAAGCTTCTCAAATTGGCAAGGATTAAAAGCTATTGTAGGTAAATTTATTTTTAATAAATTTATTGTTGGATTGTTGTTGATGGAAAAATTGTTTATGGAATTATTGGATAATTGTAAGAATGTATGTGAGGAATTTTGAAGCATTAAAGTGTATAGAAAATTAATGTGTGGATGATATATTGATTTTATATGCTTGGTTTATATTTGACAATTGTTGGAGAATATTTTGATGCTTGGATTAATTTATTAAGTGTTGATAAATTTATTAATGTGTTTAGAATATTTATTTAAGCTTATGGGAATTATATTGATGCATGAAAAAAATTAATATATGATGATATATGATTTTTAGTGCATTGGAATAATTTTAAGTTTATGGAAGTAAATATTTTAATACACATTTTAGGATATTGCCGAAAAAAAAATTGCTCGGGATTTGATCCCGCGCGCGTTCTACTGCACCTCGGCATATCCATTCATCCATAACAAAAGTGGTATCAGAGCGATACATGCTAATAATTGTTCATGTCTTTTACAATTTTTCTTTATTGTATAAAATACCCATGCATACATGTAATTATTGATTATATGTTTAGGCATTTGTTTTTGTACATACATACATTTAAATATTTGTATGTGTTTGAGCATGTAAAATCTCTTTACTAGATCTAAGTGTCATTAATTTTGTATGGAAATATGACATGGTCCAGCTTGTCTATACGGTGTTAGTTAAACCATTATGACTATTCCGCCTCGGGAATAGTGTGATTCTTGCATCTCTTCCTAAGTCTTTCAAGGTCTTTACTGTTAACTTTAACATGCATAAGATGCTTCCCACCTATTCTGAGTTGCACAATATGTTACTGACGGCTCAAGATGACATGAATAAGAATAGTTCTGCTTTCATGGTCACTGGTGCTTCTTCTTCTCGACCTTCTTAGGCTTCTCAAAAGCCGGCTGGGAAGAAACAGAAAAAGAAAAAGAATGTTGCAGGTAAAAGTCCTAAGGTTGCTTCTGTAGGGGTTTCTAAGCCAAAGTTGAAGATAGATGTTGCAAAATGAAAATTTTTCCAATGCGGTATACTTGGACACTGGAAACGCAATTGTCCAAAGTATTTAGTTTCTTTGAAGAAAGCTCCTTCAGGTATTTATTTTCCTATTATTGACATTACACTTGCTTTTGATTCTAGTTCGACTTGGGTGTTAGACATCGCTTGTCCCTCTCACATTTGCAATTCGTTGTAAGATCTGATGGAAACTAGAAGATTAAAGTCGGGAGAGATCCAACTGCGAGTAGAGAATGAAGATTCTCTACAAGTAGAAACAGTAGGAATTTTGTTTTTGAAACTCTCTGATGAATGTAATATTAAACTTAATAACTGTTATTTTGTGCCGTCTATGATACGACAAATCATCTCACTTCATGTACTTGACATCGAAAGATTTCATGTAAATATTAAAGATGGTTTTTTGAATTTATATGATGATATGAATTTTTTTCTTGTTTCATGTCCCATGGTTGATGGTCATTACATTCTAACAAAAAGTCGTGATGTTTTTAATATAGAGAAATCTAAAAGGAAAAGATCGGATGAAGTAAATACCACAGAACTATGGCATATAAGATTAGGTCATATAGGCATAAAATGCCTAACCAAACTAGTTAAAGATTGTTTTATATCGGATCTATGTGAGTGTTCCTAGAACATGCCAAGGATCTCTAAGAGTTATTTGTGTGTGAATAAACAAGAGTTGCGGAAATACTCACAATGCTTGGTAGAGAAAATTCAAAACTTTCATGGATGTGTAGAAGCTCCAAGCCTAAAATTGAATTCCAAACTCATGGATTGGTTTCCCTATCACCTTCAATTGTCTCTTTAATGTGCTAGGAAGAAGAAATATTGCAACAAAATTCCATAGAAGGGGGAGAGCATTCACGGTTTTTGGAGAGAAATGGGAGATGATGAATAGTGAGTCATGCTTCCAAAGTTGACCTGCTTTTTAAAAATATAGCTGGTGTGTTGAATTGGTTTGAGTGTAGAAAAAGCAATCCCAAGCTTTCACTCAACCAATTACCAAATTCCATCAACTGTCAAACACATTGAGGTAAGTTGGTGGGCCCCACTTCAAATTCCAAATTTAAGTCGGACAATCCAATACGCAACTTCGCTCGGGCCCAGGTTCGTTTAATTCCGATTTAAATGAATTTTTCGTTGCGACGTAATTAAATCCAATTTAATTAAATAATAATGCCTCGCAATATTATTACGTAAGTCGCTTACGAATTAATTCTAAATTAATTCGTTCGCTTGAATTAAAATCCAATTTTAATTCCGCGTTGAAATCTAATTTCAATTAATATATCTAATATATTATTTTAGCTCAATTAATTAAATAGTAAAATCTAATTTCACCATTAAATTCATTTTGCCTATTAATTACAAATTAATCGCGTTCTCTTTTCTCGACGAATTTAATCCCAGATAAATTCTCGACGCAATTAATCCCAGATTAATTCTTTCTCTGATAATTAATACCAGATTAATTATTGCCGTAATTAATCCTAGATTAATTTTCTCTCTCATAATTAATCATAGATTAATTCTGTTCGAGTAAAATAGCATCGGTGAATCTTTGGGAAGCGACCCAAGAGATCCCTGGATATGTTGGCAGTAAATATGATCATCGGACTATACGAACACGTGCGTACTTGGTACCACGTTCTTACAGATTTACAAGACATGGTTGGCTTCTAGCAAAGCACCGTGCCTACCCAATTCTCCAGAAACATGCTTACAAGAATAAGCGATCTATATCAGGCGTAGTATACATAGTATTGTGTATGTCGATCCAGTATCGGATGGTCACGTGCAAGGCCTGGGGCTGGAAATGTGTCTGCCCCGTACGAAGCACATATCGGATCTCTGGTAACAAGTGTAATACTAGCCTAATCTGCATTATTGATGTCCAATCTTGATAATACTACGACTAGGAATATTTAATGATTAAACTTTTCGTGGATTAATACTGTCTCATATCATATTAATCATATACTAATCATATGGACTTTTATCATTTATATATCCATGTAATCCAATTACAAATGATAAAAGAGCAATTTCCTTTGTCACATAGTTATTTTTTACAAGAACACCATGTCCTTTACAACATAGTGATGCTATGGGTCATAATTGTCCAACAATCTCCCACTTGGCCTATAGCCAATCACTCAAGTGTCCAACACATAAACTATGTACAAGTCGCTCATGCTTATGCAGAGATATCGCTTTCGTCAGCGGATCTGTAAGGTTATCATCTTATGCGATTTATTATATCATCACATTGCCACGATGTATGATCTCACGATTCAGATAAAATCGTCAACGTACATACTTGGATCGTTGATGAGACCGTGATTCTTTAGCCTATGCTGTAGGCTAGCTCAGCTGCTAACAGAACTACTTATAATCTAATTAGGAATTTTATGGATCCAAAATGTTTCTTCTGCTGCCCCAGCTGCAGCAATGTGTTCCGCTTTTATGGTTGAATCGGCAACAGTATCTTGCTTGGAATATTTCTAGCTCATTGTTCCATTGTTCAAATAAAATACGTACCCTTATTGCGACTTACAGTCGCCATTATCGGTTTGGAAACTTACAACGGTGAACCTAGTCACTTCAAGTTCTCATTCTCCATGTTTTAAGAATGCATCCTTAGTTCGTCTAAGATACTCAAGAATGTTCTTAACAACAATCCAGTGACTATCACCTAGATCGGCCTGATTGTGACTCCATATGCTCAAAGCATATGAGACACCAGGTCGCGTACATATCTTTCAATGTACGAGTTCTCGGAGAGTGCCAACAACTTTTAGATCTATCCCAGTAGATCTTTATTCCTAGAATAAAGTTTGCATCTCCCAAGTATTCCAAGGAGAATTTTAATGAAAACGAAGCTTTCACCGATTGTTAATATGGGAATGTTATTTCCAAGAAATAATACATCATCAATGTATAGGACATCCAATGTCAATGCGCTCCCACTAACCTTCTTATATAAACAAGAATCATCTTCATTTTGAATGAAACCATATACTATTATGATCTCATCAAAACATTGGTTCCAAGAACACAATGCTTGCTTCAATCCATAAATGGATCGATTTAACTTGCAAACCTTATTTGCATGTTTCGACACGACAAAACCATCAGGATGTCGTATACATCCTCCAAAAGGTTTCTGTTAATGAAATCGGTTTTGACATTCAGCTGCCATATTTCATAAACGAAATATGCAGCACTTGCAAGCATTATCCGAATAGATTTAATCATGGCAACAAGTAAAAGGTTTCGTCATAATCGACACCATGTTGATGACGATACCTTTTCGCTACAAGCCTAGCTTTGTACGTTTGTATGTTGCCATCCACGTTTGTCTTCACCATGAAGACCCATTTGCTACCAATAGGCACAATGCCTTATGGTACATCAACCAGTGTCCAAACATGGTTGTATACATGGAATCCATTTCGGACTTCATGGCCTCTTGCCATAAAGCGGATTCAATACCTTATATCGCTTCCTCATACGTAGTCGGTTCGTCTTCCTCAATAAGATTAATATCCACGTGAGGTGAGATCAGAAACTCATACCTCTAAGGTTTTTTTCTGACTCTCTCCAACCTATGATGTTCTTGTGTATTAGACGATTTTGGAACAGTCTCATCCCTGATGAACTGTTCGTGTTCCGTTAAGGATCGGTGCCAGGAACAGTATTACTCTATTTTTCATCGAGTAATTCTTTATTCCCACTTACCACTATATTTAGGCATTCCTCATAGGAAAACCGCATGGAGAGCAACAAATTTCTTTGTTCTCTTATTAGTTATGGAATTGGTTTCCCTATGATAACCAATTACAAATGGGCACTTGTCCAATTTGGGTTGTAGTTTGGTACCATCCAAACATATGCCCATCATTCCCAAATATTCAGGAACGAGAAATTCGGTTTCTTTCCTGTCCATATTTCGTATGGAGTCTGTCCAATAGACTTTGACGGAACCTTATTCAAAATAAGTATTGCACTGTTCAATGCGTATCCCGTGAAGGAAATTGGTAGCTCAGTGCGACTCATCATTAACCTTACTATGTCCAACAAAGTTAGGTTTCTCCGTTCGGACACACCGCTCAACTGAGGTGTTCCAGGAGGAGTAGATTGTGAAAGAATACCATACTCTTTCAAGTAATCGGGAAACTTACTGCTCAAGTATTTTCCACTACGGTCCAACCGTAATGTCTTTCTATATTTCGTGTCGAAACTCATTGAATATATCAAAAGTTTCTGACTTGTGTGTAAAAAGATACACACAACCATAACGCGATGCAACATCCGTAAAGGTTATGAAGTATTCATAACCACCTCTAGCCTAGCTAGACATGGGCCCACATACGTCACTATGAACGAGGGCTAACAGCTCGGTGGCTCGTACACCTTTACTGCTAAAAGGCGTTTTAGGCACTTTGTGTTGGGTTCTCCTAGAACAAGCCAAGGATCTATTAAGCATAAAATTGTGTGAATTAACAAAGTAAGTTACGGAAAAATACTCACTTTGATCAGATAAAAGGATGCGGAGATAACAAAATTTCCAACTTTGTGTAGTGCTCCAAGCCCTCATTTGTTTGTACGTTGAGCTCCAAGCTTTGATTCTTGAATTCCAAACTCAAGGGTTAGTGTCCCTAACACCTTTGTTGACTCCATAGATGTGCTATCATGCAAGATTTTTGAATAAAAAATCATCAAATATGAACCATAAGTTCATGCCGAAATGGAGAGTGAGAGAGGAGAGGAGTTCGGCCCTTGGCCAAAAAGAGAATGTGTTTTGTTACTTGTTTTTTGATTTTCAAAAATCAATATGTCAAATAACAAATCTCCAAGAGTTGGTAAAAGTCTATCACAAGTCAAAATAAAATAAGCTTGTGTAAGAAACAAACTAACAAATCTTCACTAACTTCCATCACCAAAATTAAATGACATTGACAAGTGATTTGACTTGTGGGCCCCACTTTAAATTCAAAATCCGAGTGGGCCCGCAAAATAAATTTCGGGCTGGGGTTCGTTAATTTTGAATTAACGAATTTTCCGTTGCGACTTAATTAAATCAAATTTAATTAAATAATAATGCCTCACAAAATTATTACGAAAGTCGCTTACGAATTAATTCTAAATTACTTCGTTCGCTTGAATTAAATTCCAATTTTAATTCCGCTTTGAAATCCGATTTCATTTAATATATCTAATATATTATTTTAGCCCAATTAAATAAATTAAATAGTAAAATCTAATTTCACCATTAAATTTGTTTTACCGATTAATTCCAAATTAATCGTGTTCTCTCTTCTTGACGAATTTAATCCCAGATAAATTCTCGACGCAATTAATCCCAGATTAATTATTTCTCTGATAATTAATCCCATATTAATTCTTGCCGTAATTAATCCCAGATTAATTTTCTCTCTCTCATAATTAATCCCAAATTAATTTTGTTCGAGTCACATGTCATCGGTGAATCTTCGGGAAGCGACCCATGAGATCCCTGGATATGTTGGCAGTAAATACGGTCGTCGGACTATCTGAACACGTGCGTACCTCATACCACGTTCTTACCGATTTACAAGACATGGTTGGCTTCTAGCAAAGCACCGTGCCAACCCAATTCTCCAGAAATATTCTTTAAAAGAATATGTAATCTTTGTCAGGTGTAGTATACGTGGTATTACGTATTACGATCCAGTATCGATATCACATGCTAGGCCTAGGGCTGGAATTGTGTCTGCCTCATACGAAGCATATATCGGATCTCTGGTAACTAGTCTCTATAATCGGATAATCATGACCTAGTCATATTATCCCGATGATTGCAGTACATAAGAGTACCAGTTCCATATCCTATGTGATCATCATCTCCATACGACTGAAGTGATACTTCCATATTAACATCACACCCAATACACTACGATTCTCAGTATACCCAGAAGAGGCGTACACAGAACCTGTTAAAGCCATGGACGACCAAAACCAAATTATACTGATTATCGCAAGTATTAGCGATGCAAGTCTCAGGTTAAGACCAAATACACCTACCCTGATTCGGATTCCTATAGATACAAAGTCATACTACCAATGGGTCTATCCAGAGCGAAACTGTTTCTGTAGCATCGGTAAACAGAACCTCCTATTACACTTGCATGAGTATCCAATACCCAAATATATGAGAACTATGTCGTTACGCTTCCATAACACGCACAAGTGTAATACTAGCCCATTCCGCATTATCGATTTCCAGTCTCGATAATACTAAGACTATGGATATTTAATGATTAAACCTTACGTGGATTAATATTTTCTCATATCTTATTAATCGGGTACTAATCATATGTACTTTTATCATTTATATATATCCCGGTAATCCAATTACAAATGATAAAAGAGCAATTTCCTTTGTCACATAGTTAATTTGTACAACAACACCATGTTCTGTACAAATAGTGATGCTATGGGTCATAATTGTCCAACAATCTCACACTTGGCCTATAGCCAATCACTTAAGTGTCCTACACTTGAACTATGTACATGTCGCTCAAACTTCTGCTAAGAAACAACTTTCGTAAGTGGATATGCAAGGTTATCATTTAATGCGATTTATTCGATCATCACATCACCACGATGTATGATCTTATGAATCAGATGAAATAGTTGAAGTACATACTTGGATCATTGATGAGGCCGCGGTTCCTTAGCCTGTACTGTAGCCTAGCTCAGCTGCTAACAGAACTACTCATAATCTAATCAGGAATATTATAGATCCAAAATGATTTTTTTGTTGCCTTAGCTGCAGCAATGTTCCGCTCTTGTTGTTTATTCGGCAATAGTATCTTGCTTGGAAGATTTCTAGCTCACTGTTCCGTTATTCAAACTAAATATGTACCCTTATTGCGACTTAAAGTCGTCTTTGTTGGTTAGGAAACTTGCAGCAGTGAATCTAGTCACCTCAAGTTCTCGTTTCTCCATATTTCCAGAAAGCATCCTTAGTTCGTCCAAGATACTCAATGATGTTCTTTAGATCAATCCAGTGACCATCACCTGGATTGGCCTTATAGTGTCTACATATGCTCAAAGCATATGAGACATCAGGTCACATACATTTCAAAAATATACGAACTCTGGGAGGGTTGTCAGCAGCTTTCTAGATCTATTCCGGTAGATCTTTATTCCTAGAATAAAGCCTGCTTCTCCCAGGTATTCCATTGAGAATTTTAATGAAAGCCAAGCTTTCACCGATTATATTATGAGAATGTTATTGCTAAGAAGTAATACATCATCAATGAATAGGACATTCATTGTCAGTGCGTTCCTACTAACATTCTTATATACACAAGAATCATATTCGTTTTGAATGAAATCATATACCATTATGATCTCATCAAAACATTGGTTCCAATAGGCACATTTGTATGTACAAGGCTAGCTATTTACATTTGTATGTTGCTATCCACATATGTCTTCCTTGAAGACATATTTAGTACCAATAGGCACAATTCCTTCTAGTACATCAACCAGTGTCCAAACTTAGTTGGTATACATGGAATCCATTTCGGACTTCATGGCACTTTGCCAGGAAAAGAGTCGATACCTTGTATCACTTCCTCATACGTAGCGGTTCGTCTTCCTCAATAAGATTGATATCTACATGAGGTGAGATCAGAAACCTATACCTCCCAGATTGTTTTCTGACTCTCTCCGACCTACGCGGTTCTTGTATATTTGAATATTATTGGTACAGTTTTCATCCCTTATGGACTGTTGGTGTTTCGTGATGACTCGGTGCCTGGAACAGTATTAGTCCGATTTTCATCGAGTTCTACTTTTCTCCCACTTACCACTGTATTTTGGTATTCCTCTTAGGAAAACCGCATGGAGAGTAACGATTACATTATTCTCTTGTGAGTTGTATAAGTACTATACTTTGTTTTCCCTAGGACAACCTACAAATAGGCACTTATCAGATTTGGGTTCTAGTTTGGTATCATCCAAACATATGCCCAGCATTCCCAAATCATCAGGAGTGAGAAACCCGGTTTCTTTCCTGTTCATATCTAATGTGAAGTCTATCGAACAGATTTTCATGGAACCTTATTCAAAATAAGTATTGCACTGTTTAATGCGTATCCTCAAAAGGAAATTGGTAGCTCAGAGCGACTCATCATTAACCTTACCATGTCCAACAAAGTTCGGTTTCTCTTTTCGGACACACCGTCAAATTGAGGTGTCCCGTGATGAGTCTACTGTGAAAGAATACCATACTCTTTCAAGTAATCTTGAAACTTATATGTTTAAGTATTTTACACTATGGTCCGACCGTAATGTTTTTAATACTTTTACCGGTCTGTTTACTTACTTCGTGTCGAAACGCTTTGAATACTCAAAAGTTTCTGACTTGTGTTTCATAAGATACACATAACCGTAACGCGATGCCACATCCGTAAAGGTTATGAAGTATTCATATCCACCTCTAGCCTAGCTAGATATGGGCCCACTCACGTCACTATGAACGAGGACTAACAGATCGGTGGCACTTGCACTTTTACCAAGTAAAATGTGTTTTAGGCACTTTGCCTAATAAACAAGATTCGTAGACATCATTTGAATTAGAATCAAATCTGTCCTAGTATCCACTCTTCGAAAGTGTGGATATACGAGTCTTGTTAATATGTCTCAGACAACAATGCCACTTTTAAGTCTCAACAGATTTATAAAGTTTGATCTTTTGTTTGTCATATTATATGTTTAAGATTCATTTATATTCTAAATATAAATATTGTTATTCACATCTAATGTGCTTATCTCAATATCATCTTTATAAACAAAACACTTATTGCTGATTAGCAGGATATTGGCTTCAGATGAGATTGACCTACGAGTCGGAAACGGGACGAGAGTCACTATTTTGGCTGTGGAAACCTATGTTGGGAACTGTCCTTTGGGCATGTACTTAAATTAGGAAACTGTTATAATGTACCTAGTTTGACTAGAAACATTATCTCTATTTCTAGTTTAACCCGTTACAGGTATACCTTTATGTTTCAGAACACTGGGTGTTTTGTTTATAAAGATGAAATTGAGATATTGTAGACACTGCATTTTTACATGAAGCCCAGTGATGAGCCTCGTATAGAGGCACTACCCTTTAAGTTGCGGAAGTCGGAAGGGAAAAATTTAAGAAATAAATACATCAACAAATTTAACTCGCTATTTGGCCTTGAGTTCGCTCGATTAATCCATGTTTTAAAATATTAGCCTCGCCCCAAAACCCCGCATCCGTCTAAAGCCAAACGCCCAAGCCCAAAGAATCAAGCCTTCAAGCCCAATCCAAAATAATTAAAACATTTAAAACACATGTCTAAATTAAATCAAATCCAATTAAATTAAAACAAATCAAATCAAATCAAGTCAAATCCCCATTCCAAATTAAATAAATCACATTCCAAATTAAATAAATCAAATCAAATCAAATCTCTTTCCTAAAATAGATAAATCCCTCTCATAAACTAAATAAATCACCTTCCAAATTTAATATATTCCCCACCAATTACACAATATCCTTTCCTTATGAAAAACTAATTAAATATTCCCCATTATTGCACAATCTTTATTTCCTACCCATACAAGGAAAACCCTAACCCACTCTTATAAAAAGACACACAAAGCAAACCCTTAGACCCCTACAGCTGAACCTCACGGCAATTGACCACAAAAAGAAAAAGACAACCAAAAACACAAAAAAACCATAAACCTTCTCCTCTCTCTCTCGGAAAATAATGAAAGAACCCTAGTATGCCTCCATCCCTCATCTCTCTCGGCAATTGACCAAGCCACAAACAAAAACAAACCCTCAACAAAGACAACCAGAAACCCCAAGACTCTCCTTCACGCATCTCTCTCTCCCAACCCTAAAGCACTCTCCAAACCCTAAGCTTCAAAACACACTGCTCGTTAAACCTTCACGCAGCCCTTCCCTCAACAACCTCACACTCAGCACGTCTCCATAACGTCAAAAGCCATAGCCCTTCATCATCACAAATAACAGCAAAACCTAACTGCTCCATCACGCCTCTCATGCAGCACTCCCCACCGACCAAAGACTCGGCAGTTACACACACGCAGAGTCACGTGAAGAAGCTCACACTAGCAACAAACTAACCGACACAAAGAAAGCACAAAAAGCTAAGACACACATGTCTCTTCTCACTACACACAAACACAAGACAACAACAAACAAATCTATCCCTCTCAACCGACACACACTAGCAAACAACCCTCCCAACCCTTCAAAAAAGACACAATGCACCACGTTCTCACTCACTAAATACATGCCCACGAACCAGCCCTCCACCTAGCAATAAGACAGCCAACCCGCACGTCCCCAAAGTAGCCAAATCACACACACAGACCACGTCAAAGCTCCACCAAACATCCGAGCAAACATCAAAACCTAAGCCCACCGACAGCCACAAACAGCCCCACAAACCATTAACAAATCACCCAAAACAGTAACCAAAACAGTCCCTAGACACCCCCTAAAACAGTCCCTGAACCACCCAACAGTGAACAAAATAGCGAAACAGCGAGTGAAATAGTGAAGCAGTGAGCAAGAAATAGCGAACAAGCAAACCAGAAAAACAGGAAACGTTAACCCTTCCGGCGATGTCCCAACGCACTCCCAAGAAACGACTTAAAAGGTAAGACCTGAGGGCACCCTTTGTTATATTTTATTTTATTATCCCGGACACGGCATGCTTGGTTGGACGTGGAATACGTCCAACCGGGCATGCGAAGTCCTACATTGAAAATGACCAAATTCGGTGGTCACATATTTATTATTCCGTATTTATTTCGTATTATTAGTCTTTTATTATTTCAGATTTATTTTATATTTATTGTTGTTTTATTGACTGCGGCCTTAAAACATTTCTCAGTTCACGTTGGGTGGCGACTCCATTTTATTTCTCCGGTTTAGTCCCTCGCGGGCTACTTCGTACTCCCGACCAGGCCATGAGCCCGGGACAGCTTCGCCGATTTCTGTGTCCTACAGTCTGGAGACTACACTGGGGATAGAGAATCGGCCCCGAAATAATGTCTTGTAATGTTAGTGGTTTGTGCTTTAGTTAACCTTGTCTAGAGTTGATTTAACCTAAGGTAATATTGGAGTTAGATAATGATTTGGTGTCTTCCTTCACTCACTACCTTTTTATAGCCAAAAGGAAAAGCAGTGAAGACATCTAGATAATCATCTAAAGTGATGGACTAATTTGGATGATCTGTTGTTTATTCTTGTCACCAAGGCGATAAGAGCCTAAGAGGCCAGGGTATTTAAGAGAGTTTGCTCTACCCTCCCTCTGAGGAATTTTGAATAGAGAAATCCATTTGACAGTTATTCATAAATCGTGAAGTCATTTTCACTCGAAGCGGCGGATCGTTATATGGTATCATCACTGGTTGGCACATACCTTAGGGTATAAAAAAGGTGTGCTCATTTGGTCGCTCGAACCCTTGAGTGGGGAGACCTAGTTGTGGGCAATCCTTCGCCAGCATGAGCCTTTATCTATACTCATATAAACCCACATGTGAACCATAGTTGCATGACCTATAGAATCCACCCATTTTACTTGTGTTTGGGACCATCATCATTTGGATTCAGTTGGACTTCTTGTCATGAGATGTGAACTTGTTGGGCCATTTAAACTGGGACGAGTTTGTGTCTTATGACAATTGGGCCAAAAACTTCTAAAATGCTGATGGGCCACTTTGTGTTTGGGCCCCCTATCATTTGAAGTTGTTTAGCCACGTTATCGCAAAAGTGTAAACCTGTTGGGCCTTTTGCAATTGGGGCAAGTTTGCACCTCGCAATAATGTGATTGAATGCTTTAAAATGATAATGGGCCAACTTGTATGAAAATCTTGATGGGCTTAGAAAATCCAAACATGATCCAAGTATGGCAGAAGCATGAGTCTGATATCCTCACTGGCTTTCATCCAGAAAGGATACGCCTTGTTATGACATATTTGTATACTTTTGGATGCTTCCAAGTTTATTCCCATGACCACGGTCGCTGAAAGCCCAATTCGTCGTTTCTAGACAATGGCATGATCCCATAATCGGCTTAGTCCATGTTGTAAATGGGCGGTCTTTGTCTTTTACCAATGGAAAGGGACATAAGCATCCAAGGTTCACCCCGTAGCATAGGAGAGAACAATTTTGTGTAACCCACATTGGTACATAAAATAAGCCATACCTAGGACAGAAATGGACTTACCACGAGTGTGGAAGATATAAGGTTGGAAGGATATATGTTGTTTTGATAATCACGTGCATCTCATGCATCTCATACATCTTATGCATACACGCATCATGTTAACCCATGTGTCTTAAAAGCCATCATAGATATCCGTTGGGTTAGAGAAAGAGAGATTTATCAAGAAGAGTTTAGCAAACATGGATATCGGGGAAAAGGAAATCGAGGAACAGAAAACTTTACGGCAAAGATTAAAAGACCATTGTGAAAAAAAAGGAAGAAAAAAAAAGAAAAAAAAAAAAAAAAAAAAAAAGAGAAAAGAAGAAAAAAAAAGAAAGAAAAAAATTGTTTGTTTTTAGTCCTCAATAGTTAGGCATAAGTCCGATGATGAAATTATTTGCTTTAGGGTGAAACCTTAGAAACAATAAGTACGAGAGGTACTCTCATCCGATATTTTGAGTAGTTGATCTTGACTAGACTCGCGAGCACTTAATTATAGGATCTTAGCGGTGAAAGCCTGAGTAGTCGGCAAGGTGACTAGTTGAAGAGAGTGCAGATTGATGAATGACCATTCGATTAGATGTCCATCCTGACTTACTTGTGTTACGATATGTGGTATGGTTGGAAACAAAATAAAGGTCTCTAAAGAAGAAAATATAAACCACCTATAACCGATGAGCGTGAAGCTACCCATGGGCGAGTATTAGGACCACCATGAGGAAAAATGCTACCTTAAAGGGTAGGTGTGTTGAAAAAAAAATTTGAAAAAAAAAAAGAGAAAGAAAGAAAAGAAGAGACGAAAGAAAAGAAAAAGAAAACCATATCATATTGAGTACGGAGAGGTATTTGCAGAGCATGATCAAGACATCTAGGTTGGTTTGACCTATCGATCCCATTCTTTGAAACAAAATCATTGAGTTGGCTTACCTAAGGATCAAGCTGTAAAAGAACCTGGGCACACACACACTTTGAGTCTGGTTCAGATCATTTATTCAAACGCTCGAATTTTAATTGTATCGAGTACTTTGAAGGTTCTCTGGTCTCGACATTGAGCATCATTTGAGGGCAATATTGGGACTATTTCGTAAGAGGCAGTATAGTATGTTGGTATGGAAACGTCACAACACATGATCTACTTTGACCTAATGCAAGAAGCGAAGAACATAAAGCTAAACCAAGTCTGGGGGCGACCAGTCTACCACCCTTTAAATAAGGGACACAATGAGATCTTGAGTCATGGGACCAAAGAGAACTGATCAATTACCATAAGAGAACTGGCAGAAGGAAATTGTAAGCATGCCAGGGGGCGACTAAAGACATTAGTAGGCGAAGAGCGCTGGAGAGCACAAGGAAGGCCTAACCCAGCGGAATAGGAAACACATCCATGCATACATGCATACACGTCACATGCACGCAATTTTTGTCTTGTTTTTGTTCGCAGGTTTTGAAGAAAAGGAAAAAGCGGAAAAGACATGCAGTTTCGAGAATGAATCCCAGGATCGGGGCCCATATTATCAGCAGCATCGGGAATGAATCCCTGGGTCGAGGCCCACATCATCAGTAGTTTTGGGAATGAATCCCAAGGTCGAGGCCCACACCATCAGCAGTTTTAGGAATGAATCCCAGGGTCGAGGCCCACATTATCAACAGTTTTGGGAATGAAGCCCAGGGAACAAAGCTCATATTCAGCACAGTTCGGGAACAAGACCTTCAACTCAATTTGGGACCAAGACCCACAATTCAACTCTGGAACAAAACCCACAACTCAACTCGGGAAAAAGACCCATAACTTAGTGTTGAATTTCAATTAAGTCCCAAGGATCACAAGCATGCATAAAAATGAGTTGAATACACAAAGGAGTAAGGCGGAATACATACTCACATTGATGGGTTTGATGCTAGGAAGAACAAGTTGCGTTTTTGCCTCTCCATGAAGCTCGGCAATGGCTTCTTGATGAAGTGGACTGCACGATTTTGAGCCTTCTTCCTCCTTGTTCATTCGGCCATTGATGAACCACCATTGAAGCTCCAAGCTTCAAGCTCCAAAAACCAAATCCAAGCTCACAAATTCGTTTCCCTATCACCATAATATAACCCTAGGTGTGTGCTAACACTACTTTTCTTCCTTTGCTTCTCACAAATTCGGTGAAACCAGAAAATTTTGAAGCAAATCGGCAGTGAAGCTGTGAGAAGAGAAAGAAGAAAAGAGAGGGAGATGAGAGATCGTGAATGAGGAGAGAGAGAGGACCGAATCTGGTAAAGGAGGGAAAAGAAAAAATGTAATATATATTATTCATTTATTTTCCAAAAATAAATAAAACATATATACCAAACCTTTTCATATTCCAAAAAGTCAAAAAACAAAAAGCAAATAATGCTTTTCACCTTTTACCCATCACTTCTACTTTTACATCAAGTCACTTTATTAAAGTGACAACTTGTCATGTCACATCACTCAAAGTGACAAGTGATTTGACAATTGATGCGACTAGTGATTTGACGCTTGATGTGACTTGCGTGCCGCGCTCGAAATCGAAATACGAATGCACTCGCAATCAATCTCGGGCTCGGGTTCGCTAATTCCAAATTAACGAATTGTCCGTCGCGTCGTAATTAAATGATTACGCCTAGCGAATTCACTATTCACGTTGCTAACGAATTAATTCTAAATTAATTCATTCGCCCGAATTAAAATCTAATTTTAATTCCGCGTCGAAATCCAATTTCTAATAATATATCAAATATATTAATTTATCGATTAATTCCAAATTAATCGTTCTCTCTCTCTTTAACTAATATTTTATCCCAGATAAAATATCTCCGCAATTAATCCCAGATTAATTTTCTCTCTCTTCTAATTAATCCCAGATTAATTAAAGTGCGAGTTATACATCATCGGTGAATCTTCAGGAAGCGACCCATGAGATCTCCGGATATGTTGGCAGTAAATACGGTCGTCGGATAATCCGAACACGTAAGCACCTCGTACTACGTTTATACCGATTTACAAGACAAGGTTGGCTTCTAGCAAAGCGCCATGCCTACCCAATTCTCCAGAAATATTCTTACAGGAATATATAGATCTGCATCAAGCGTAGTATACCGTAGTATTGTGTATATCGGCCCAGTATCGGATAGTCACGTGCCAGGCCTGGGGCTGGATTTGTGTCTGCCCCATACGAAGCACATGTCGGATGTCTGGTAACTAGTCTCTATAATCGGATATACACGACCTTGTCATAATATCCCGATGGCCGCGCAGCACTTAAGAGCACTAATACCGTATCCTGCGTGACATCATCTCCAATATAACTGAAGGGATACTTCCGTCTTGACATCACACCCAATACACTACGACTCTCTGATAAACCCAGAAGTGGTGTACACAGAACCGGTTAAAGCCCTGTACCACCAAGACCAAAGTCTACCGATTATCGCAAGTATTAGCGATGTAAGTCTCAGGTTAAGACTATACACACCTACCTTGATTTCGACCTCCCATAGACACATAGTCATAATACCAATGGGATTCCGAGGGGTCTACTTATTGCAAACTTTGACTTTATCTCCTCTAGAATAGTCAATTAATTCTCCAAGAATTATAAATTGCAATTTTAATACTTCTTAAATCTAAAATTAGATTTATGACAAGTATATTAAATTAAGCATTAAAGTCATCATCACATAAATCTTCCAAAGATTTTATGCTCTACTTATTTTGCTTAACTTTGGGCTTGAGGTATAATAAGTTATTTTATCAAATAAAGTAACCTATTATTTATTCCAATTTGAAAATTAAATCATTTAAAATATTTTAATCCCAGATTATATTTTAAATATCCAACTTTTCAATATTTTATCTTAATTACAATATTCCAACTATTTAATCTACGATTAGTGGTACTATATATATTATAATGATTATAATAGTCCAACTATATAATCAAATATAATCCAAATTAATTAACCTCAATTACATTGATTACTATAATCCAATCATAAAATCAACTGTAAACTGAAATTAATTAATTCAAATATATTGATTAATATAATCCAATTATATATAATCAAGTATAATACAGTCCAACTGTTTATTAAAACAACAATTTAAATATCAGTCCAACTAACATTTAATATTACGACGAATTAATTTAAATGAGCGCGTATGGCGAGTAATTGAACGAGTATTGCAAATTCAATTCTTGCCTCCCACTATTTTTCGTCGAGCCTCTAACCCTCTGTCGAGTACTCGGGAAACCGTGTTTCCTAGTGGGCTAGGGTCCCGTTAAATATCACACAATCTTGACTTTGGCCAACAAATTGTATGATAATTAACTAAGTAGATCTCGAAGATCAATTGGATCTCATCCAACTCATAGATCCAGTAGGTGGACATCCAAGTCCCAAACATATATCTTATATATGCCTATACATCGAATGTATACCCTAACCTTTTTCCTCTGAATCAACTAGGCCTTGGCTTTGGCACAACAAACCTAGTGATCCCAGTCAAGCGCGGACCCATTGACATGGAAGCTTCGTAATCAATGTCAATGGACAAGAAGTGGTCTTGACTTTGGCCAACAAACCACAACTTGGACACGACACCGATATGGAACAAAGCCTCGTGATTAAAACACATCTTTGACGGACAAGGGCTTGACTTTGGCCAACAACCCCTGCCAATCTCAGATCTTGAGTAAGAATCACTCAATGGAAGGAAAAACGCATGATATTTTATGAGGGTTTTTCGCGTGCAATTGGCTACCAATTTTAATTATCTTTGTTAAGGTCTCATCATCATACACCCTTAAACATGCATTCTAAACACATAATAAAGCGAATATGAAAAATAATAATGATATGCGGATGGATATTTTACATTGATCCTAGATCAAATCTCTAACTTTCTCTCTCCCGCTAGCACTAATATTTCTTCTACCCGTTACATTACACTTCTAAAGAAACCTCATATACATAGAGGGGAATAGGTGAGAAGAGAATACAAAGAAATAGGAGATAAGGCTGGACACGCAGGTCCAATTTAATAAATCAAATTTATTACAATTTCCAAAATCGCCCCACCCGGCTAATATCCATCCGATATACATTATTCAAACATCACAACCATGTATTCATACAAGCATGTTATCAATCAATCTAATCAAAATAATTAATCTTGATAATTAGTGATCATCCAATGTTCAAACAAAGATTTGATTTTGTTCGAGTCAAACTCGTATGGCGAACACGTACTCAAAGTACGATTTCTACAAATTAAATTAAATTACATAATTAAATCCAATTTAATACGTATTTAATTCTAATTCATTATTTAATTCCAAATTAAATATTACACTTTATAAAATAAACATTTACGACTTAAATTCCAAATTTAATCGTTACGGGTCTCAAAGCCCGATTAATATCCAATATTAATTTAATTAAAGTCCAATGGGCTTTTAATTAATTTCTTGAGGCGTGGACTTTTGGTCAACTCGGGTCAAACCCGCAACCAAAGTCCAATCCGGGAGTTACCCCATAAGCCCATAAATTAATTTAGGCCCATTAGGCCCAATTAAACGTTAAAGGTTCATTAGTCGCATTTGGGCCTTTTGGAAGCGGTTTTGGGCCTAATTGGATCCAACCAATTTTGGCCTAAACCAACTTTGTACAACAAAGTCCAATAAACCCAATAACAACTTTAAAAGCCCAAATCCAATTTTAAGCCCAATAATTTAATTCCAAAAATTCCAAATTTTCCAATTAAATTACCTAAAGTGTATAGCATTATTAATTGCCCAAATCAAAGTTTCCAAAACATCAAATTTGTCCAATTAATCATGCTTAACATCAATTAATCATGTCCAACATAATTAAATCAAAATCAAACCCAATTTATACATGCTAAAGTCTCGGCCAAAGAGGGAAATTATGCCCAAATCAAATTCAATCCAATTGAACCCAATCAAACATAAATTCAACATCCCCAAATGATTTCTAAGTCATCCAATGAACAAAAATCAAAAAACCAAGACAATAGGGCACTTGCCAAATTCGGCCATCACAAGCAAATTGGGGAAAAATTGTTCCAAACATTTTTCATCAAATTGATCTAATCAATCATCAATTAAACAACATTTAAGCATTCTAAATCATCCAATTTCATTAAACATGCTCAAAATCAAGTTTACCCAAATTTGTCATGCCCAAAATTTAGGGAAAAATGGATCCAACCAAATTTCATGAAATTGATTATGCACAACATGAATTCAACCTCATTCAAGCATACTATACTAAACAATTTAATCATTTGATGCTCAAATTGAGTTTACCCAAATTAAAGTTTTGGCCAACATTAAGCAAATTGGGGAAAATCAATCCAATTAATTTTTTCTTCAAATTGATTACATATAACTCTAATTAATTCGTATACAAGCATTCTTAAACAAACATTTGTCAAAATCATGCTTAAATCAAAAAGCCCCAAATTTTGCTCAAGAACCCTAATTCGTTTTATGCAACCAATAGCTCAAGATACCATTGTTGAATTTCAATCAAGTCCCAAGGATCACAAACATGCATAAAAACGAGTTGAATACACAAAGGAGTAAGGCGGAATACATACTCACATTGATGGGTTTGATGCTAGGAAGAACAAGTTGCGTTTTTGCCTCTCCATGAAGCTCGGCAATGGCTTCTTGATGAAGTGGACTGCACGATTTTGAGCCTTCTTCCTCCTTGTTCATTCGGCCATTGATGAACCACCATTGAAGCTCCAAGCTTCAAGCTCCAAAAACCAAATCCAAGCTCACAAATTCGTTTCCCTATCACCATAATATAACCCTAGGTGTGTGCTAGCACTACTCTTCTTCCTTTGCTTCTCACAAATTCGGTGAAACCAGAAAATTTTGAAGCAAATCGGCAGTGAAGCCGTGAGAAGAGGAAGAAGAAAAGAGAGGGAGATGAGAGATCGTGAATGAGGAGAGAGAGAGGACCGAATCTGGTAAAGGAGGGAAAAGAAAAAATGTAATATATATTATTCATTTATTTTCCAAAAATAAATAAAACATATATACCAAACCTTTTCATATTCCAAAAAGTCAAAAAACAAAAAGCAAATAATGCTTTTCACCTTTTACCCATCACTTCTACTTTTACATCAAGTCACTTTATTAAAGTGACAACTTGTCATGTCACATCACTCAAAGTGACAAGTGATTTGACAATTGATGCGACCAGTGATTTGACGCTTGATGTGACTTGCGTGCCGCGCTCGAATTCGAAATGCGAATGCGCTCGCAATCAATCTCGGGCTCGGGTTCGCTAATTCCAAATTAACGAATTTTCCATCGCGTCGTAATTAAATGATTACGCCTAGCGAATTCACTATTCACGTCGCTAACGAATTAATTCTAAATTAATTCGTTCGCCCGAATTAAAATCTAATTTTAATTCCGCGTCGAAATCCAATTTCTAATAATATATCAAATATATTAATTTATCGATTAATTCCAAATTAATCGTTCTCTCTCTCTTTAACTAATATTTTATCCCAGATAAAATATCTCCGCAATTAATCCCAGATTAATTTTCTCTCTCTCTCTAATTAATCCCAGATTAATTAAAGTGCGAGTTATACATCATCGGTGAATCTTCAGGAAGCGACCCATGAGATCTCCGGATATGTTGGCAGTAAATACGGTCGTCGGATAATCCGAACACGTAAGCACCTCGTACTACGTTTATACCGATTTACAAGACAAGGGTGGCTTCTAGCAAAGCGCCATGCCTACCCAATTCTCCAGAAATATTCTTACAGGAATATATAGATCTGTATCAAGCGTAGTATACCGTAGTATTGTGTATATCGGCCCAGTATCGGATAGTCACGTGCCAGGCCTGGGGCTGGATTTGTGTCTGGCCCGTACGAAGCACATGTCGGATGTCTGGTAACTAGTCTCTATAATCGGATATACACGACCTTGTCATAATATCCCGATGGCCGCGCAGCACTTAAGAGCACTAATACCGTATCCTGCGTGACATCATCTCCAATATAACTGAAGTGATACTTCCGTCTTGACATCACACCCAATACACTACTACGACTCTCTGATAAACCCAGAAGTGGTGTACGCAGAACCGGTTAAAGCCCTGTACCACCAAGACCAAAGTCTACCGATTATCGCAAGTATTAGCGATGTAAGTCTCAGGTTAAGACTATACAACACCCACCTTGATTTCGGCCTCCCATAGACACATAGTCATAATACCAATGGGATTCCGAGGGCTTTATCCAGAGCGAAGCTGTTTCCCGTACCATCGGTGAAACACGACCTCCTATCGCACTTGCATAAGTATCCAATACTTATATATATGAGAACTATGACGTTGTGCCCTCACAACGCGCACAAGTGCAATACTAGCCTATTCCGCATTATTGATGTCCTGCTCGATAATACTCCGGCTAGGGATATTTAGTGATTAATCCTTCGTGGACTGATACTGTCTCATATCATCTCAATCCAGGAACTAATCATATGGACCTCTCTTCATTTATATATCTATGGTGATTTAATCACAAATGATGAGAGTGCAATTTCCTTGTCACATATTTAATTTGCTACAACAACACAATGATCTGTACAAATAGTGACGCTATGGGTCATATTATCCAACACTTAGTTCGGGAACAAGACCCTCAACTCAATTTGGTAATAAGACCCACAAATCAAATCAGGAATAAGACCTACAAATCAAATAGGGAACAAGACCCACAACTCGAATCAGGAACAAGACCCACAACTCTATTCGGGAATAAGACCCACAACTAAAATCGGGAACAAGACCCACAATTCAACTCGGGAACAAGACCCACAACTCAAATCGGGAACAAGACCCACAACTCAAATCGGGAACATGACCCACAACTCAAATCAGGAATAAGACCCACAACTCAAATCGGGAACAAGACCCACAACTCAAATCGGGAACAAGACCCACAACTCAATCCGGGAAAAAGACCCTCAGCTCAATTCGGCAACAAGACCCTCAGCTCAATCGAGAACAAGACCCACAATTCAAATTGGGAACAAGACCCACAACTCAGTTCTGGAACAAAACCCACTCGGTGGTTCTGGAACAAGACGCAGGGGTCACAGCGCCTCGCCATCAATCTCAACTCAAGTAACAGTTCGGGAATGAACCAGGGGTCAAGCACCTCGTCACCATCAACTCAGTTTAAAGCGTCTAAGAATAACCGGTAAGCTCGGCAACAGCTGGCGAGCCAGGTAGGTCAAAAATGCGTGCATGACTTTGATAGGATTGTCACTGTCACACACTGCAAAAGTCCCATCAAAGTGGGGGCAACTGTAGACACTGTATTTTTGCATGAAACCCAGTGATGAGCCTCGTATGGAGGCACTACCCTTTAAGTTGCGGAAGTCACGGGAAACGGACGTCCGAAGGGAAAAATTCAAGAAATAAATACATCAACAAATTTAACTCGCCATTTGGCCTCGAATTCGCTCGATTAATCCATGTTTTAAAATATTAGCCTAGGTCCAAAACCCTGCATCCATCCAAAGCCACACGCCCAGGCCCAAGAACCAAGCCTCCAAGCCCAATCCAAAATAATTAAAACATTTAAAACACAATGTCTAAATTAAATCAAATCCAATAAATTAAAACAAATAAAATCAAATCAAGTCAAATCCCTATTCCAAATTAAGTAAATCACATTCCAAATTAAATAATCAAATCAAATCTCTTTCCTAAAATAAATAAATCCCTCTTCTAAACTAAATAAATCACCTTCCAAATTTAATATATTCCCCACCAATTACACAATATCCTTTCTTATAACAAACTAATTAAATATTCCCATTATTGCACCATCTTTATTTCCTACCCATACAAGGAAAACCCTAACCCACTCTTATAAAAAGACACACAAAGCAACATTAAACCACTAAATTAAGATCCAATGGCTAAGAATAAAATAGTTTTTATCCCACATCGGATTCTTAATTAATTTTGTTGTCTTTGGAGCCCCTATATAAACCCAAAGAATTCTTTACAAATTTTTGCACCAAACCTTTCATATCTTGGGTTTATATAAGTGGGCAACTCTAAAGATTAAGAGTAAGCCACTGATTTTGAGGATCCTTAAGTCTAATTGACTAGAGGAACCTCGAGTTAAAAGTTTTGAGGTATTTGCCTAGTCTAGTACGAAGGGCAAAATACCCGTGCACTCAAGGCGTAGTCTTGCCTTTGAGTTTTGGCTTTGGTGTGTGCACCTTTGGAGGCCACACACTTGGGTGGCTCTTTGGAAAGTGGAAGAGCTTGCTGAGTTCTTGAAAAGCTTGTAGATTGGAGGGAGGACTGGAGGAGTCTTCGGTTCAAGTAAGTCTTTTTGTTTCTTTTTTTTAATTAGAGTTCTTATGATAGTTAGCATGTTTAGGTTTATGTTCTTTGCATGTTTTATGAGTTTTTATGGTTAGAATATATAGTAACATGTCTAGGCTTGTAGAATAATAAAAACAAATGGGTCTTGGGCAAAGGGATAGCGGCATCATAATTTAATTTATTTAATTTTCCGCTGCGCACTTGCGGCCGCTTCCCAACAGTGGTATCAGCGCGCCGTTTTTGTTTTGATTAGTTCTCTCTCATTTCAACTCAAAATTGGGTGTGTAAAAGCTCGTTGGAAAGCTAAAACCCTTAACTTAATTTTAGGCACAATTTTTGCATATTTGGTTAAGATTTGAATTGTGAAATTCCATTTAAATTTCACGCATCTGTAAGAAAACGTGAATAGTAAATTTATTTGAATAAAATAAAATACAATATCATAATTAAATATTAATCAAAGTTATTTAATGCCTAAAATAATTCCAAAATATTAAAACTCATATGCTTGATGATTCTATGTATGATTAGAATTGTCATGATTATTTTAGGGTGCAAACATCTAGAGACTTTCTAAGGAAATAGAAAGTGTATTGCTTATCCCTTAGCTAAGTAATTATTCCGTGATGAACATAGAGATTTATTACCTTTAAGGCTAATAAATATAAATCAATTGTTTATAATAAAAGACATTATAAAAGATACAAGTGGGGTGGGACCAAGGCGTTAATAAAACTTTCCAAAATAAAGTTAATTTAACCAAAGGTATTACTAGAGTTAGATAATGATTTGGTGTCTTCCTTCACTCACTACCTTTTTATAGCCAAAAGGAAAAGCTGTGAAGACATCTAGATAATCATTTACTCAAAGCTTACCTTAAAGCATATTTAAAGTGTTGGACTAATTTGGAGGATCTATTGTTTATTCCTGTCACCAAGGCAATAAGAGCCTAAGAGGTAAAGGTATTTAAGAGAGTTCGCTCCACCCTCCCTCTGGGGAATTTTCAATGGAGGAATCCATTTGACATTTATTGACTTAAACTTGCTAAAATCCTCAATAATAATTTAAGTCTAAAATTTGCCTCCCATTGTAAAGTATAGACCCAAAGGGCTTAAACCGTATTGGCAGGACTAGGCTTTACCAGACTGACCAATACCAATTTGTCCCTAAATCATACTATTGACATTGGTTTGACTTTTCTGAGTCATAAGACGCATCGACCCTTAGGCGTGGTTGTTAGACATTATGACCCATAGCGTCACTGTTTTGTAAATGATATTGTATTATTGTACAAAATTAACTATGTGATAATGAAATTGCCTTTTGCCGTTTTGTAATTTATTTACTTTGATATATAAATGGCGAAAGTCCATATGATTAATTCCGTATTGAGATGATATGAGACAGTATCAATACATAAAGGTTTAAATCATTAAATATCCCTAGTCGGAGTATTATCGAGATCGGACATCGATAATGCGGAATAGACTAGTATTGCACTTGTGCATGTTGTGAGGGCACAACGGCATAGTTCTCATATATTTAAGTATAGGATACTTATGCAAGTGCGATAGGAGGTTGTGTTTTACCGATGGTACGGAAAACAGCTTCGCTCTGGATAGACCCCGCGGAATCCCATTGGTAGTATGTCTGCGTGTCTATGGGAGGCCGCATCAGGGTAGGTGTATATGGTCTTAACCTGAGACTTGCATCGCTAGTACTTGCGACAATAGGTAAACTTTGGTTTTGGTGGTTGGGGGACCTTAACTGGTTCTGTGTTCACCTCTTCTGGGTTTATCAGGAATCGTAGTGCACTGGGTGTGATGTCAAGATGGAAGTGTCACTTCAGACATATGGAGTTGATGATCACGCAGGATACAGAACTAGTGCTCTATAAAAGGTTGCAACCGTCGGGACAATATGACTAGGTCAGTATTGCCCGATTTAAAGAGACTAGTTGCTTGATGTCCGATATATGTTTCGTACGGGGCAGACACATTTCCAGCCCCAGGCCTAACATGTGATCGTCCGATACTGGATCGATGTACGCAATACTACGGTATACTACTACTTTGATATAGATCTAATATTCCAGTAAGAATATTTCTGGAGAATTGGGTAGGCATGGCGCTTTGCTAGAAGCCAACCTTGTCTTGTAAATCGGTAAAAACGTAGTACGAGGTACGTACGTGTTTGGATTATCCAACGACCGTATTTACTGCCAACATATCCGGAGATCTCTTGGGTCGCTTCCTGAAGATTCACCTATGATGTTTGATTCGAACTTTATTAATCTTGGATTAATAACGGAGAAACTTTATCTTGGATAAAATGCCTTATTAGAGAGAGAGAGAGATCGATTAATTTGAATTAATCGATAAAATAATATATTCGATATATTATTAAACGAAATTAGATTTCGACGCGGAATTAAAATCGGATTTTAATTCGGGCAAACGAATTAATTTAGAATTAATTCATTAGCGAACTGAATAGTAATTTCGCAAGGCGTAATTATTTAATTCACGTCGCGACGGAAATTCGTTAATTTGGAATTAACGAAACCGAGCCCGAAAGTGCTTGCGGACACATTCGTATTTTGAATCGAGTGATATCCGCAAATCACATCGCGATATCTCATTACTTAATACGAATAGATAGTGAATGTATCTAGTCACCTTTGAGGGATGATGCATTGTCTCTAATCTCAAAGTATGGTAATGATAGCAAATGATGGATTCATTTTGGAGGGAAAGCCATGCACGGTTTTGGAAGGATTTTTTGCATTAAAAATTCTTTTGGTATTAGATATCACTTCACTTTTCATTTTCCTTGTGCTTCACGTTTTTTGGCATGCAAAGGAAACAAAATCAAAGTGAAACACTCTCTCCTCTCTTCTCTCTTGCTCACGCCGTGAGCTGCACCAACAAGGCAGAAAATTGTTTTCTCATTCTCCATTTTTGCTAGCACAAGCAAGGAATCAAAGGAGGTGATAGGGAAACCACCTTGGAGCTTGGAATACAAAAGCTTGGAGCTTTCAACTCTTTTCTCCTCTTGGCCGAAACTTCAAGGATCTTGGAGCTTCAACCTTTGTTCATCTTTTCATCACAAAAGCTTTGTAAGTATGATTCCGCCATGCTTCAAGTTTATTATATATATTCATTTTGTTGTATTTCATAAGCTTAATCTTTCCTTGGGACTAATTATAGTAACCAACAATGGTATCATTGAGCTATGTTTAAGCATGAAATATATTAGGTTAAAATTTGGGTAAAATTGATTGAAGCATGTTCTTGTGAAATTTGATGAATGAGTATGCTTACATGTATATAGAATGATATTATATGGAATCAATTTTGAGAAAAATGCATTGGATGATTTTTCCCCAAAAATGTAACCTTGGCCGAATGGGTATGAACATTGGATGTGTTGGAATTTTTTTTGTACAAGATCATTGGATGACTTAAAACGTATACGGGACGTAGATTAGTGATTCAATCGGATTGAAAAACAAATCGACACAAAAATCTCACTTGGCCGAATACTAATGGACATGAAAATGGACTTGATTTTTGTTCAAATTAATGTTGGACATATGTTTTGAACAATAGATGATTAATAAATTAAATTGGTATTTTGAAAATTTGGTTTAATGTATTAATCTTGGTTTTACACTTTAATTAATTGAATTTTAAAATTTGGAATATTGAAATTTAAATTAATGGGCTTAATTGTTAAATTGGGCTTGTAATATTATATTTGGGCATAATGGGCTTGGTTGGGCCAAGTAGATTTGGGCCAAAAGGATTGGATCCAATTTGGGCCTAAATCACTCCATTAAGTCCAAATGTAGTATAATGGGCTTTAAAGTTTAATTGGGCCTTATGGGCTTGAAATTGGTTTTGTGGCATTTAAGGGTGATTCCTTATTTGGGCTTGGTAATTGGGTTTGACCCACATTGACCAAAGCCCAAGCCTTAATAAATCAATTGAAAGCCCATCGGACTTTAATTAAACAAACATTGGATGTTAGTTGGGCTTTGAGACCCAATTAGATTAGATTTAGAATCTAAGTCTTTAAAGCACATTAAAAGTGTAAACATTTAATTTGGAATTAAATAATTGAATTAGTATTGAATACGAATTAAATTAGATTTAATAAGTAGTTCGATATAATTCGTAATTCGTACCTTATGTACTTATTCTCAAACGAGTTGGACTCGCGCAAAATCAAAACCGTTGTTTGAACATTGGATGATCATTTAAACAAAGACTAATTAATTGGATTAGATTGGTTGTAAAAGCATGTCTTGTTTGAATATATATGTATGTGATGAATGAATAGTGTATATCGGATGGATATTAGAAGGGAAAGGGTAATTTTAGAAATTATTGTAAATTTAGAATTTATAAATTGGACCTGCGTGTCCAGCCTTATCTCTTTTATCTCTTTGTATTCTCTTCTCACCTAATTCCCCAATGCAAATGAGGTTTCTCTTATTGTATTATGTAATTGGGTAGTAGTAGAATAGTGCTAGCGGGGAGAGGAAAGGGAGTGATTTGTTCTAGGAACAAGTTGTGTTTTATATCCATCCGTATATCACTATTAATTTACTTTACGCGCTTTATGATGTTTTAGAAGCATGCTTAAGGGTGTATGTTGATGAGACCTAACAAAGATAATAAATTGGTTGCCAATTACGCAAAAATCCCTCAATCTATATTAAGCGATTATCCTTCCATTGAATGATTCTTGTTCAAGATCCGATTGGCATTGGTTTGTTGGCCAAAGTCAAGACCTTGTCAATTAGGATGTACTTGAATCATGAGAGTTTTGTTCCACATCGGTGTCTTGTCCAAGTTGTGATTTGTTGGCCAAAGTCAAGATCACTTCTTGTCCAACGACATTGATTACGAAACTATCCTTGTCAATGGGTCCCGCTTAACTGGAATCATTAGGTTTGTTGTGCCAAAGCCAAGGCCTAGATGATTCGGAGGATATGGTTAGAAAATGTATTAGATACATTGGCATACGCAATATGTTTAGGACTTGGATGTCCACCTAACCGGATCTAGGAATTGGATTGGATCCAATTGATCTGTGAGATCTACCTAGTTAAATAGCATACAGCTTGTTGGCCAAAGTCAAGGTTGTGTGTTATTTAACGGGATCCTAGCCCACTAGGAAATAGGATTTCCCGAGTTCTCAACAGAGGGTTAGAGACTTGATGAAAATAGTGGGAGGCTAGTATGTGAATTTGCAATTTCATTCAGATACTTTGCCTTACGCGTTCTTCAAAATTATTTCGTCTATTTATTATAATTAGTTGGACTAATACATTGTTATTTTTTTGTAACAGTTTGACTGTACCCATTTTATCGTTAACTAGATAGTTGGACTATCGTAGTTGAGATGGCTAGCAAGGTAAATGTCCGAGACATCATCATGGGTGACAATGTCTTTAAGGGGACAAACTTCGCTGATTGGGAAATGAACCTGAGGATAGTCCTTGGGGCTGAGAGGATGCTGTATACTATACAAACACCTCTCCCGCCTAAGCCCACTGACCCACTTGAGCTGGAGTTATGGAAAACTCACAGCAATGATTGTGACACAGCTCAGGCTATTATGTTAGCTTCTATGACTCAACACTTTCGTCGCCAGAATAGGGACTTGGATCCTTATAATATGATGGCTAGACTGCGAGATCTCCACCGCTCCAACAAGCGGATGGAAAGGTATGAGTTGGTGAAGAAACTCTTCCGCGCCCGAATGACTGAAGGCGCATCAGTTGAGGCCCACGGGGCTCAAATGATCGCCGATATTGATGAGTTGGCCAATATGGGAATAGTCTTGGAGGCTGAGCTGACTGTGGATTTGATCTTACAATCGCTTCCCGATACTTGGAAACAAATCATAATCAACTATAAGTTGATGGACACGGATGACTCTCTTGGAGAGCTGTTATCCGTCTTGAAGGAGTCTGAAAAAGAACTCCTAAAAGGGGGCAAGCGCGAGGCGCACTATGCATCGACCTCTCAGGGGCCAAAGGCTGGGCTTAAGGCAACTGGAGGGGTGAGGAAGAGGAAACATAAGAACAAGGGTAAAGGCAAGTCGACAAAAGCTTCTGGGAAGCCAAGGAACAAATCTCAAGATGTCTGCCTCAACTGCGGCAAGAAGGGTCACTGGAAACGTGACTGCCGAATGGGCAAGGGACACAAGGAGGATATCAAGGCAGGCAAGGCACCAGCCTCTGGTATGTTTGTTATTGAAATAAATATGACTACTTCTAGTCTTAAAAATTGGATTTTTGATTCTGGTCTGGCTTCAGGGGAGGTTGACCTACGAGTCGGAAACGGAACACCAGTTGCTGTTTTGGCTGTAGGGACTTTTGTTTTGGAACTGCCCTCAGGGCATGTACTTAAACTTTTGAACTGTTATTATATACCTAGTTTAACTAGGAATATTATATCTGTATCTTTGTTAACCCAGCATGGGTACACTTTTGTATTTAGAAACACTGGGTGTTATTTATATAAAAATGATGCAGAAATTTGCACTGTTGTTGCAAATAATGGTCTTTATATTTTGAATGTAAATGAATCTCCTAAACACAAAATGACAAACAAAAGGCTCAAAAGGAGTAATCTAAAAGATGAAGCTTACATGTGGCATTGTCGTCTAGGACACATTAACAAGACTCGCATATCCACACTTTCGAAGAGTGGGTACTTGGACGGATTTGATCCTAATTCATATGATGTCTGCGAATCTTGTCTTTTAGGCAAAATGCCTAAATCACCTTTTAGCGGTAAAGGTGAACGTGCCACAGAACTGTTAGCCCTCGTTCATAGTGACGTATGTGGGCCCATGTCTAGCCAGGCTAGAGGTGGATATCGATACTTCGTAACCTTTACGGATGATGCATCACGTTACGGTTATGTGTATCTAATGATGCACAAGTCGGAAACCTTTGAGAAATTCAAAGAGTTTCGACACGAAGTTGAAAAACAAACAGGCAAGAGTATTAAGACATTACGGTCGGACCGTGGTGGCGAATACTTAAGTTATGAGTTTCAAGATTACTTGAAAGAACATGGTATTCTTTCACAGTGGACTCCTCCTGGAACACCGCAATTAAACGGTGTGTCTGAACGGAGAAACCGTACCTTGTTAGACATGGTAAGGTCAATGATGAGTCGCACTGAGCTACCAATATCCTTCTGGGGATACGCATTAAGCAGTGCAATACTTATTTTGAATAAGGTTCCGTCAAAGTCTGTTGAACAGACTCCATACGAGATATGGACAGGAAGGAAACCGGGTTTCTCTTTCCTGAAGATTTGGGGTTGCTGGGCATATGTTAAACGTTTGGAAGGTACCAAATTAGAACCCAAATCAGATAAATGCCTTTTCGTAGGATATCCTAAGGAAACCAAAGGATATTACTTCTATCACCCGCAAGAGAACAAAGTATTTGTTGCTCTACATGCATTTTTCCTTGAAAAGGAATTCTTAGATGCAGTGGTAAGTGGGAGGAAAGTGGAGCTCGATGAAAATCGTGGTGATACTGTTCCTGGCAATGAATCAACGACGGAACATGAACAGACCCATCCGGGATGAGTCTGTACCACAACCTTCATATACACAAGGACCGCGTAGGTCGGAGAGAGTCAGGACAGTACCTGAGAGGTATGGGTACCTGATCTCGCCTCATGTAGATATTAATCTTATTGAGGATAATGAACCGTCTACGTATGAGGAAGCAATACAAGATATTGATTCCGCTTTATGGCAAGAAGCCATGAAGTCTGAGATGGATTCCATGTATGCCAACCAAGTTTGGACACTGGTTGATGCACCAGAAGGTGTAAAA
The DNA here is from genome assembly GCA_019454045.1 of Zanthoxylum bungeanum. Classification (NCBI taxonomy): domain Eukaryota; kingdom Viridiplantae; phylum Streptophyta; class Magnoliopsida; order Sapindales; family Rutaceae; genus Zanthoxylum; species Zanthoxylum bungeanum. Next base: position 82,570 of record SKCR01041029.1, read on the forward strand.
CCTATTGGATGCAGATGGATCTTCAAGAAGAAGACCGACATGGATGGCAACGTGCAAACATACAAAGCTAGGCTTGTAGCAAAGGGGTATCGTCAACAATATGGTGTTGATTATGACGAAACCTTCTCACCCGTTGCCATGATTAAATCCATTCGGATAATGCTTGCAATAGCTGCATATTTCGATTACGAGATATGGCAGATGGACGTTAAAACCGCTTTCCTTAACGGAAACCTTTTGGAGGATGTTTATATGCAACAGCCTGACGGTTTTATCGTACCTAGACTTGCAAACAAGGTTTGTAAGTTAAATCGATCCATTTATGGATTGAAGCAAGCATCACGGTCATGGAATCAGCGTTTTGATGAAATCATAAAAGAATATAATTTCGTGCAAAACGAAGATGACCCTTGTGTATACAAGAAGGTTAGTGGGAGAGCACTGACTTTTATTGTCCTTTATGTCGACGATGTATTGCTTATAGGCAATGACATTCCCATGCTAACGTCGGTGAAAGCTTGGCTTTCATTAAAATTCTCCATGAAAGATCTGGGAGAAGCAGCCTTTATTCTGGGAATAAAGATCTACCGGGATAGATCTAGAAAGCTGCTTGGACTCTCCCAGAGTACATATATTGACAAAGTGTTGAAGCGATTCAGCATGGATCAATCCAAGAAGGGATTGATGCCAATGTTACGTGGTACCTCTCTGTCTAAGGACATGTGTCCTAAGACTCAAGAAGAGAGAGATAACATGAGTCGGATACCGTTCGCCTCGGCAGTCGGATCGATCATGTATGCCATGATATGTACACGACCTGATGTGTCATATGCTTTGAGCATGTGCAGTCGCTATCAGGCCGATCCAGGTGAAGGTCACTGGATGGCAGTTAAGAATATCCTTAAGTATCTTAGACGAACTAAGGATGCTTTCTTAATTTACGGAGAAGGAGAACTTGTGGTATCTGGGTATGCCGATGCAAGTTTCCAAACCGACAAGGACGACTTCAAGTCGCAATCCGGGTACATTTTTTGTTTGAATAACGGAGCAGTGAGCTGGAAATCTTCCAAGCAAGATACTGTTGCCGATTCAACGACAGAAGCGGAGTATATTGCTGCATCGGAAGCAGCAAAGGAGGCAGTTTGGATCCGAAAGTTCCTAATTGGATTAGGAGTAGTTCCGTTAGCAGCTGAGCCCGTTCCATTGTATTGTGACAATAACGGGGCTATAGCACAAGCTAAGGAACCAAGGTCTCATCAACGATCCAAGCATGTTCTTCGGCGTTACCATCTGATTCGGGAGATTATACATCGTGGCGATGTAAAAGTCGAGAAGGTCGCATCAGATAACAACATTGCAGATCCGCTGACGAAAGCTGTTTATCCGCAAGTGTTTGAACGACATATACATAGTTCAGGTATTAGATGCTTGAGTGACTGGCTATAGGCCAAGTGGGAGATTGTTAGACATTATGACCCATAGCGTCACTGTTTTGTAAATGATATTGTATTATTGTACAAAATTAACTATGTGATAATGAAATTGCCTTTTGCCGTTTTGTAATTTATTTACTTTGATATATAAATGGCGAAAGTCCATATGATTAATTCCGTATTGAGATGATATGAGACAGTATCAATACATAAAGGTTTAAATCATTAAATATCCCTAGTCGGAGTATTATCGAGATCGGACATCGATAATGCGGAATAGACTAGTATTGCACTTGTGCATGTTGTGAGGGCACAACGGCATAGTTCTCATATATTTAAGTATAGGATACTTATGCAAGTGCGATAGGAGGTTGTGTTTTACCGATGGTACGGAAAACAGCTTCGCTCTGGATAGACCCCGCGGAATCCCATTGGTAGTATGTCTGCGTGTCTATGGGAGGCCGCATCAGGGTAGGTGTATATGGTCTTAACCTGAGACTTGCATCGCTAGTACTTGCGACAATAGGTAAACTTTGGTTTTGGTGGTTGGGGGACCTTAACTGGTTCTGTGTTCACCTCTTCTGGGTTTATCAGGAATCGTAGTGCACTGGGTGTGATGTCAAGATGGAAGTGTCACTTCAGACATATGGAGTTGATGATCACGCAGGATACAGAACTAGTGCTCTATAAAAGGTTGCAACCGTCGGGACAATATGACTAGGTCAGTATTGCCCGATTTAAAGAGACTAGTTGCTTGATGTCCGATATATGTTTCGTACGGGGCAGACACATTTCCAGCCCCAGGCCTAACATGTGATCGTCCGATACTGGATCGATGTACGCAATACTACGGTATACTACGCTTGATATAGATCTAATATTCCAGTAAGAATATTTCTGGAGAATTGGGTAGGCATGGCGCTTTGCTAGAAGCCAACCTTGTCTTGTAAATCGGTAAAAACGTAGTACGAGGTACGTACGTGTTTGGATTATCCAACGACCGTATTTACTGCCAACATATCCGGAGATCTCTTGGGTCGCTTCCTGAAGATTCACCTATGATGTTTGATTCGAACTTTATTAATCTTGGATTAATAACGGAGAAACTTTATCTTGGATAAAATGCCTTATTAGGAGAGAGAGAGAGATCGATTAATTGGAATTAATCGATAAAATAATATATTCGATATATTATTAAACGAAATTAGATTTCGACGCGGAATTAAAATCGGATTTTAATTCGGGCAAACGAATTAATTTAGAATTAATTCATTAGCGAACTGAATAGTAATTTCGCAAGGCGTAATTATTTAATTCACGTCGCGACGGAAATTCGTTAATTTGGAATTAACGAAACCGAGCCCGAAAGTGCTTGCGGACACATTCGTATTTTGAATCGAGTGATATCCGCAAATCACATCGCGATATCTCATTACTTAATACGAATAGATAGTGAATGTATCTAGTCACCTTTGAGGGATGATGCATTGTCTCTAATCTCAAAGTATGGTAATGAAGCAAATGATGGATTCATTTTGGAGGGAAAGCCATGCACGGTTTTGGAAGGATTTTTTGCATTAAAAAATTCTTTTGGTATTAGATATCACTTCACTTTTCATTTTCCTTGTCATTCACGTTTTTTGGCATGCAAAGGAAACAAAAATCAAAAGTGAAACACTCTCCTCTCTTCCTCTCTTGCTCACGCCGTGAGCTGCACCACAAGGCAGAAAATTGTTTTCTCATTCTCCATTTTTGCTAGCACAAGCAAGGAATCAAAGGAGGTGATAGGGAAACCACCTTGGAGCTTGGAATACACAAAGCTTGGAGCTTTCAACTCTTTTCTCCTCTTGGCCGAAACTTCAAGGATCTTGGAGCTTCAACCTTTGTTCATCTTTTCATCACAAAAGCTTTGTAAGTATGATTCCGCCATGCTTCAAGTTTATTATATATATTCATTTTGTTGTATTTCATAAGCTTAATCTTTCCTTGGGACTAATTATAGTAACCAACAGTGGGTCTTATAAACTTAGTGGCAAAGATTGGGTGCCCCAGAACTAGCACGAAGCCCTATACATATCAATACATTGGTTGTGAACCACTAATTATCAAGATTTTATACACCGCCATAGTTCGGAGTTATGAAATGATGATATGGGATCCTTGCCCACCGAAACTCCATCATATTATGGTTGATGTGATTTGCTTAATTTTCAAACAATTGAGTGGGAGCACATCGAGATTTAAAGGCATTTTATCTAATGAAACTTAATGAAAACATATTCAACTAATTGTTAAAATTCGCTCTTAACAGGTGGGTTAAAATATTTTCACAAACTGCAAATGGAAAACAGAATATCACTTCGTTCCATCCTTGATGAGCATAAGCTCAAGGGCACCTACAATGACTGGTTTAGAAACCTTAAATTGTCTTACGACAAGAAAATATTTTCTATGTTCTTGAAGACCATTTCCCCTTGAACCCGCAGAAGATGCTGACCAAAATACATTTGATGCTTGGAAGAAACACGTCGATGATGATTGAGCAAGCAGTTTGCATAAAGCTTGGCTCTATGTCGGACGAACTTCAGAAAGATCACGAAGATATGGATTCTCAAACCATCATCTTTCACTTGAAGGAGTTGTATGCAACTTCCGTTCATACCGTGAGATTCCAAGTGTCATGTGCTGTATTCCAAACAAGGTATAAGGAAGGATCTGTTAGTGGACATGTGCTTAAGATGAATGGCCACATTGAAAAATTGGCCAACCTCAGGTTCATCATGGATCATGAGATAGGTCACGATCTAATTCTTCAGTCCTTACCAAAAGACTTCTCTAACTTTATTATGCAGTTTCATCTATATGATAAAGAAGCTACTTTAGCAGAATTGCACAATCTAATAAAGCAAGCAGAGAATGACTTGAAACCGGAGCTTAAAACCTCCATCATGCTTACGGGTACGGACTTGAAGCCACGAGGCCCAAAGAAAAATAAGGGCAAGGCCAAGGCTCCAGATCACCTAAAGCACAATGGTAAGGTGGAGAAGAAAAAAGGAAAGGGTAAATGTTTCTTTTGTGGAAAGAAGGGTCATTGAAAGAAAGACTGCAGATCATTGAAAGCCAAGGAAGCTAGGGAATCCCAAGAGGCCAAGAAGCCCAATGCTTCAGGTATGTTGTATATTAATTAACTATATTCTCAAAACTTTGAACCTTCTACTTGGGTGCTTGACACCGGTTGTGGGACTCACTTGTGTAACAATGTGCATGGCTTGAGAAATAGTAGGAGACTCCGTCATTGGGAGGTTGACTTACGCATGGGCAATGGAGCAAAACTGGCTGGATTATGCGTAGGGACTTATTCATTAGTTTTACCGAATGGTTTAGTTCTAGACTTAGAAGATTGTGTTTATGTACCTTCTCTAGTAAAGAACATCATTTCAATTTCTTCTTTATGTAATAATGGCTTTTCATGCCTAATAAGTTGTAATGAATGTTCTATTTATTTCAATGAAATAAAATAGGAGATGGTATTTTAAATAATGGTATCTATGTCTTACAAAGTAACAAAGAAGGTTCAACCTCTAATATATACAACGTTAACTCGAATAATCTCAATGAATCACTTTTATGGCACAGTCGCTTAGGTCATATCAATGAAACAAGATTAACTAAGCTACATAAGGATGGGTATTTCAGACCCTTCAAATATGAAACTTTTGGAACTTGTGAGTCTTGTTTACTTGTTAAAATGACCAAATTACCCTTCAAAGGTAAATGACAGCGTGCAACGAAGACATTAGAACTCATACACTTTAATGTATGTGGACCAATGTCAGTCACCGCTAGAGGCGGATTCTCCTACTTCATTCTCTTTATCAATGATCACTCGCAATATGGGTATGTGTACATTATGCGGTACAAATCTGAAGCCTTTGAGAAATTCAAAGTCTTCAAAGTTGAAGTATAAAACTAGCTTAATAAACAATTTAAGTCACTAAAGTCTGACCGAGGTGGTGAATACTTAAGCGACGAATTTCAAGATTACTTGAGAGAAAATGGCATTGTTTGCCAGTGGACTCCTCCGGGAACTCCACAGCATAATGGGGTCACCGAAAGGAGAAATCGGACATTATTAGATATGGTCCGATCAATGATGCCAGACACGGATCTACCTCTTTCATTTTGGGGTCTTGCTTTTGAAATTGCAACACTACTACTAAACTAAGTTCCTTCCAAGACTGTTAGTCAAACACCATATGAGTTATGGTCTGGGAAACGTCATAGTCTTAGTTATCTAAGAGTTTGGGGATGTGACGCATATGTTAAGCTCACACAAACTAACAAATTGGATGATATGGCAGTTAAATGTAAGTTTGTAGGATATGCCTTGAACTCAAGAGCATATGTATTCTACGTCCCAAATGAACAAAGAACATTTGTCTCACGAAATGATAAATTTTTAGAGAATGAATTCCTTCTCAAGAAACATAGTGGGAGTAGACTTGACCTCGATGAGGTAAGAGAAGAACAAACTAACATAGAACTAAACCCCAGGCCCCTCAAAAGGGCAGCGACGGAACAACCACAAGGTTATGAACTTAGAAGGTCTGGTAGGGAAAGACATGAGCCTGAAAGATATGGTTTCCATATTGATGAGGAACATGATCAGGTAATTGATCATGATGATCCCACCAGTTATGACGTAGCAATGCGTGATATTGATTCAGTCAAGTGGCTTGAGGCCATGAAATCCGAAATAGACTTTATGTATCAGAATCAAGTTTGGGACTTGGTGGATGCACCTGAAGGGATAAAACCCATAGGCTGCAAGTGGATTTACAAGCGTAAAACTGATGTAGAAGGTAACATCCAAACCTATAAGGCTAGGTTGGTGGCGAAAGGTTATAGACAAATCCAAGGAATTGACTATGACGAAACCTTCTCGTATGTTGCAATGATAAAGTCCATTCGAATTTTACTGGCACTAGCTGCACACTTTGATTATAAGATTTGGCAGATGGATGTCAAAACAACTTTCTTTAATGGGAACCTCGTAGAGGAAGTCTATATGACACAACTAGAGGGGTTTGCATCTAAGGATGATCATAATAAAGTATGCAAGCTTAAACGATCCATTTATGGACTCAAGCAAGCCTCCAGAAGTTGGAATATACAATTTGATGAGACAATCAAAGAATTTGACTTCATCAAAAATGTAGACGAGCCTTGTGTTTATAGGAAAAGTAGTGGGAGTGCTATTGTATTTCTTGTATTATATGTCGATGACATATTAATCATCGGGAATGATATTCCCATGATGCAAGCCACCAAGCAACGGTTATCTCAGAATTTCTCCATGAAGGATTTGGTAGAAGCAGCCTACATCCTCGACATTAAGATCTACCGTAATAGATTTAAGAGGTTGTTAGGACTTTCTCAATCTACATACATAGATAAAGTTTTGAAAAGATTCAAAATGGAAGATTCCAAAAGAGGTAATTTACCTACTTGTCATGGAATCAAATTTTCTAATGAGCAATGTCAACATACTCCTTCAGATAGAGAGCGTATGAGTAGGATCTCTTATGCTTCAGCAATAGGATCGATCATGTACGCCATACTATGTACAAGACCTGATGTCTCTTATGCTCTTAGCATAACGAGCAGGTATCAGGAAAATCCTGGTGAGCAACACTGGGCAGCTGTCAAAACAATCCTAAAGTATCTGAGAAGAACTAAGGATGTGTTCTTGACATACGGAGATTGTTCTGAGATGAAAGTCATTGGTAACTGTGATGCGAGCTTTTAGACCGATAGGGATGATAACAGATCGCAAACAGGATATCTGTTTACTTTGAATGGCGGAGTTGTCAGTTGGAAAAGCTCAAAAAAGTCAACTACAGCAGACTCCACCATTGAAGCCGAGTATATTGCACCATCTGAGGCAGCTAAAGAAGCAGTCTGGATAAAGAAGTTCATCACGGAGCTGGAAGTGCTTCCCGGGATAAAGAATGGTGTCACGATGTACTGTGACAACATGGGCGCCATTGCTCAATCAAATGAACCAAGGTCCCACCAGAAATCCAAGTATGTACTAAGGCAATTTCATCTCATCAGGGAGATTATTGAGAGAAAAGAAGTTATTATAGAGAAAATACCCACAGAAGATAATCTTGCAGTTTCTCTGACTATAGGGCTGACTCAACAAAAGCATGATAGGCACACCCGAGAGTATGGTGTCCAGATTCATACTTGTTGTCTATAGTGCAAGTGGGAGATTGTTAGGGATATGCCCTATACCTAACTTGTGGATGTGCTATATGTACATGTATTTGTAATATTTTCATTAATTAATAAAATGGCAATCTTTATTATACGTGTCTTACATAACTTATATGAATCTTCAAACACTGTAATAAAGCCCTTGGAGTAATAAGATGATGGCTTCCACGCCTTATGAGAATCATTACTCTTAAATGTTCCTAGTCATAGTTTTATGAATAATCTAGGCATTCGCAAAGCGGAGAGACTAGCATGATGATATGATATGCCCTTAAGTATGGTAGCCGATCTAATTGGCTACTAGCGGAGATTCGTCCACTTGGTGTATCACATGGATGCATGAGTTTCTCATGTCTATCAAACTGACCGCCGAAAGTTTTCACATGGATTGTTTATCCCATGTGTCTGTGAGAACTTTCATGTATCGATTGTATGAATAATCCTTAGACTTGAGGTCTTTACAATCTTATGTGTGGATCAAATAACTTTGACATTCTCCTTCCCCGATTCAAAAGATCGGGTCATAAGGGTATGATTGGGTCATTTGTTGAAACACATGAAGTTTGTAAAGATACAACAGAGAATCGCCACTCTCTCGGATAATATTTTCTTATAAGAGTAGTATTCCAGTTCGCGGGTTGATATCTGTGATCAGTGCTTGAGACTGTGACCGCAGCGAAAGAATCATGTGAGATTCTTGGGTCAGCACTATTCATGACACTATCAACATCATACCTTTGACTATATGGGTAGACATTTTCCATACCCTAGGCCAAACGGTGGGGATAAAGTGAGGTGAGGGACCAAATCATATGTAAATCGCATACATAATTGGTATATATCTTTCCTTCTCATTTGGGAGCCTTGGCATGTCGCTATATGTCAACCTTGGCCATTGAAATCGAACGACCATCTGATCAGAGGATAATTTATGTTCGATTAAATTATCACGATTCATTTCATGTCCAACTTGAGGGGAACCCAAAAGGTCACACCGTTGGACAATTATGACCAATAGCATCACTATTTGTATAGATCATAGTGTTGTTGTACAAATTAACTATGTGACAAAGGAAATTTCTCTTTTATCATTTGTAATTAGATTACCGGGATATATAAATGATAAAAGTCCATATGATTAGTTCCAGATTGATAAGATATGAGACAGTATCAATCCATAAAGGTTTAATCATTAAAAAAACCCTAGTCGGAGTATTATCGAGATTGGACATCGATAATGTGGAATAGACTAGTATTGCACTTGTGCGTGTTATGGGAGTATAACGGCATAGGTCTCATATATTTGAGTATTGGATACTCATGCAAGTGTAATAGGAGGTTTTGTTTACCGATGGTACGGAAACAGCTTCGCTTTGGATAGACCCCTCGGAATTCCATTGGTAGTATGATTATGTGTCTATGGAAGTCCGAATAAGGGTAGGTGTATTTGGTCTTAACCTGAGACTTGCACCGCTAATACTTGCGACAATCAATATACTTTGGTTTTGGTCATCCAGGGCTTTAACAAGTTATGTGTATGCCTCTTCTGGGTATATTAAGAATCGTAGTGTATTGGGTGTGATGTCAAGATGGAAGTATCACTTCAGTCATAATGGAGATGATGGTCACATAGGATATGGAACTGGTGCTCTTATATGCTGCAGCTATCGGGATATTATGACTAGGTCATGGTTATCCGATTATAGAGACTAGTTACCACAGATCCGACATGCGCTTCGTACGGGGCAGACACAATTCCAGCCCCAGGCCTAACACGTGACATCCGATACTGGATCGTAATATGCAATACTTCGTATATTACGCCTGATATAGATTACATATTCCTTTTAGAATATTTCTCGAGAATTGGGTAGGCACGGTGTTTTGCTAGAAGCCAACCATGTCTTGTAAATCGGTAAAAATGTAGTACTAGGTACGTACGTGTTCGGATAGTCTGACGACCGGATTTACTGCCAACATATCCGGGGATCTCACGGGTCGCTTCCCGAAGATTCACCGATGACGTATGACTCGAACATAATTAATCTGGGATTAATTATAAGAGAGAGAAAATTAATCTAGGATTAATTACGGAGATATTTTATCTGGGATAAAATATTATTTAAAGAGAGAGAACGATTAATTTGGAATTAATCGATAAAATAATATATTTGATATATTATACGAAATTAGATTTCTACGCGAAATTAAAATTAGATTTTAATTCGGGCGAACGAGTTAATTTAGAATTAATTCGCTAGCGACGTGAATTGTAATTTTACTAGGCATAATTATTTAATTAAATTTGATTTATTTACGTCGCAACGGAAAATTCATTAATTCAGAATTAGCCAACCCGAGCCCGGGAGTGTTTGCGGGCCCACTCGCATTTCGAATCAATTGGGGCCCACAAGTCACATCATGCGTCACATCATTAGTCATTCAAGTGATGCAAGTCACATCAACTTTGAGTGATGAGATGCTTGTCACTTGTGATTGATGGGAGTAGTTGAAATGCTTTAAAGCCTTGTACCTTTTTTGGAAAAATGGGATTTGGTATTTGATTTTTTGAAAATAAAAAACACAACACAACAACCAACTCATCACTTCTCTTTTCTCTCTCCAATTCGGCCATGGAGCCAATTCTTTCTCTCTTTTGCTTCTCTTTGCCGAGAACATCATGAAGAACAAGGAAATTTTATGGCAAAATTTCCAATGCTAGCACATAAAGAGTCATCCAAATGTGATAGAGAAACAAACCCTTGAGCATGGAATCACCATTTACAAAGCTTGGAGCTTGGAGCACTCAAATGGAGGTTGACCGAAAATCAAAGGAGCACAAATTTGGGTTCATCGTATCACAAATTTGTGTTCATCGTATCGCAAATCCGTTCATTGTAAGTATGATTCTGCAATACTTCTTTATTGTATTCACATATTTTCATTACTTAAATTGATCTTGGGACTATAGTAGAAACCCAACACACACACAACAAAGTCGAAATCAATGGTTAACAGAGCACATTACAAATTTAACAGCATATATATTGATGTAGGAATTGTTCATAAATTGTTTAATGCGTTTAATTATTGAACAGTTCATTTATAAGGTTCCATAGTGGCTTAGGGATTGGTGAATGACGATAGGGGCACTTTGGGAATTAGAATAAATAAATAAATAAATGTGAATAGTAATATGAATAGTAATGTGAATAGTAACATGAATAGTTAATTATTTTTTTATTTGTTTTGAATTCCAATTCGGCCCAAACTCTTATTAGGGTTTCATAATCTCATTAAACCACTAAATTAAGATCCAATTGCTAAGATTAAATTACCTTTTATCCCACATCGGATTCTTAATTAATTTTGTTTTCTTTAGAGCACCTATATAAACCCAAAGAATTCTTTACAAATTTTTGCACCAAACCTTTCATATCTTGGGTTTATATAAGTGAGCAACTCTAAAGTTTAAGAGTAAGCCACTGATTTTGAGGATCCTTAAGTCTAATTGACTAGAGGAACCTCGAGTTAAAAGTTTTGAGGTATTTGCCTAGGCTAGCACCAAGGGCAAAATACCCGTGCACTCAAGGCGTAGTCTTGCCATTGAGTTTTGGCTTTGGTGTGTGCACCTTTGGAGCCCACACACTTGGGTGGCTCTTTGGAACGTGTAAGAGCTTGCTGAGTTCGAGAAAAGCTTGTAGATTGGAGGGAGGACTGGAGGAGTCTTCGGTTCAAGTAAGTCTTTTTCTTTCTTTATTTTAATTAGAGTTCTTATGATAGTTAGCATGTTTAGGTTTATGTTATTTGCATGTTTTATTAGTTTTTATGGTTAGAATATATAGTAACATGCCTAGGCTTGTAGAATAATAAAAACAAATGGGTCTTGGGCAAAGGGATAGTGGCATCATAATTTCTTCTTGAATTTCCAGTGCGCACTCGCGACCGCTTCCCAATAAAAGGTGTACATGCCACCGAGCTATTAGCCCTCGTTCATGGTGACGTAAATGGGCCCATGTCTAGCTAGGCTAGAGGTGGTTTTGAATACTTCGTAACCTTTACGGATGTTGCATCGCGTTATGGTTATGTGTATCTTATGAACCACATATAAAAAACTTTTGATAAATTCAAAGAGTTTTGACACGAAGTATAAAAACAGACCGGTAAAAGTATTCAAACATCACGGTTGGACCATGGTGGAAAATACTTGAGCAATAAGTTTCTCGATTACTTGAAAAAGTATGGTATTCTTTCACAGTGCACTCCTATTGGAACACCTCAATTGAGTGGTGTGTCTGAACGAAAGAAACCGGACTTTGTTGGACATGGTTAGGTTATTCATGAGTCACACTGAGCTACCAATTTTCTTCACGGGATACGCATTGAACAGTCAATACTTATTTTGAATAAGGTTCCGTCAAAGTTTGTTGGACAGACTCCATATGAAATATGGACAGGAAAGAAACCAAGTTTCTCATTCATGAAGATTTGGGTATGCTGGGCATATAATTGAACGTTTGGATGGTGTTGGGTTTCTATAAAGTCCCAATGATCATTTTAAAGCAAAGAAACAATATGTGAATACTCGTAAAAATCTGGCAGAATCATACTTACAACGATTGGATTGGATGCATCGAAGAACAAAACTTTTCCTCCTTGTTGGTGAAGCTCACAACAATGGGTGTGTGTGGAATCCATCTTCATCTTCAAGCTCCAAGATTTATCAATGTTGATTCCAAGCTCACAAGTAGGTTTCCCTATCACCTTGTATGCCTCTTTGTGTGCTAGCACCCTTTAAGATTTGTAACAAATCCTCTAACTCTTCTCCATTGCTCACGGTTTGGAAGAAGAAAATGGAGAGAAGATGTGTTTGGCCCTTGGCCGAATACATAAGTGAGAGAGAGAGAGAAGATGTGTTTTTGTGTGTTATGTATATGGTTTTTGAATTTCCAAAAACAAATACCAAAAAGAAAATCAAAAAAAGTCAAGGCATTAAAGCATTTTAACTTTCCAACCACTTACATCAATCAATGAATAGTGACTGGTGTCAATCACTCAAAGTGAAAGACATCTATCACTTGATTGACAAATGATGTGACGCTAGATGTGACTTACGGGTCCCACTTCGATTCCAAATACGAGTGGTTCCACAAACACTCCCGGGCGCGGATTCGCTAATTCCGAATTAACGAATTTTTCGTTGCGTCGTAATTAAATCTAATTTAATTAAATAATCATGCCTAGCATAATTACTATTCACGTCGCTAACGAATTAATTCTAAATTAATTCGTTCTCCCGAATTAAAATCCGATTTTAATTCCGCGCCGAAATCCAATTTCGTTTAATATATCGAATATATTAATTTATCGATTAATTCCAAATTAATCGCTCACTCTCTTTAAATAATATTTTATCGCAGATAAAATATCTCCGTAATTAATCCCAGATTAATTCTCTCTCATCCAATTAATCTCAGATTAAAAAAGTGCGAGTCATACATCATCGGTGAATCTTCGGGAAGCGACCCATGAGATCCCCGGATATGTTGGCAGTAAATCCGGTCGTCGGACTATCCAAACACGTACGTACCTAGTACTACATTTTTACCGATTTACAAGACATGGTTGGCTTCTAGCAAAACACCGTGCCTACCCAATTCTCGAGAAATATTCTAAAAGGAATATGTAATCTATATCAGGCGTAGTATACGAAGTATTGCGTATTGCGATCCAGTATCGGATGTCACGTGTTAGGCTTGGGGCTGGAATTGTGTCTGCCCCGTACGAAGCCCATATCGGATCTCTGGTAACTAGTCTCTATAATCGGATATACATGACCTAGTCATAATATCCCGATAGCTGCAGCATATAAGAGAACAAGTTCCGTATCCTATGTGATCATCATCTCCACTATAACTGAAGTGATACTTCCGTCTTGACATCACACCCAATACACTAGGATTCTCAATATACCCAGAAGAGGCGTACACAGAACCGATTAAAGCCCTAGACGACCAAAACCAAAGCATATTGATTGTCGCAAGTATTAGCGGTGCAAGTCTTAGGTTAAGACCAAATACACCTACCCTGAATTCGGACTTCCATAGACACATAGTTATACTACCAATGGAATTCCGAAGGGGTCTATCCAGAGCGAAGCTGTTTCCCGTACCATCGGTAAAACACAACCTCCTACTACACTTGCATGAGTATCCTATACCCAAATATATGAGAACTATGTCGTTATGTCCTCACAACGCACACAAGTGTAATACTAGTCTTTTGCACATTATCGATGTCCAATCTCGATAATACTTGGACTAGGGATATTTAATGATTAATCCTTCGTGGACTGATACTGTCTCATATCATCTCAATCCAGGAACTAATCATAAGGACCTCCTATCATTTATACATCTTGTAGATCTAATCACAAATGATAAGAGAGCAATCTCCTTTGTCACATAGTTAATTTGTACAACAACACCATGATCTGTACAAATAGTGACGCTATGGGTCATAATTGTCCAACAGATGATACCAAACTAAAACCCAAATCGGATAAGTGCCCATTTGTAATTGGTTATCCTAAGGAAACTAATTCTACAACTCACAAGAGAACAAAGATATTTGTTGCTCTCCATGCGGTTTTCCTAAGAGGAATACCTAAATGCAGTGGTAAGTGGGAGGAAAGTAGAACTCGATGAAAATCGGAGTAATATTGTTCCTGGTACCGATCCCTTAACGGAACACGAACAGTTCATCAGGGATGAATCTGTACCACAATCTTCTAATGCACAAGAACCGCATAGGTCGGAGAGAGTTAGGAAACAACCTAAGAGGTATGAGTTTCTGATCTCACCTCATGTAGATGTCAATCTTATTGAGGAAGATGAACAGACTACGTATGAGGAAGCGATACAAGGTATCGACTCCGCTTTATGGCAAAGTGCCATGAAGTCCTAAATGGATTCCATGTATAGCAACCAAGTTTGGATACTGGTTGATGTACCAGAAGGCATTGTGCCTGTTGGTAGCAAATAGGTCTTCAAGGAAGACAAACTTGGATGGCAACATACAAACGTACAAAGCTAGGATTATAGCGAAAGGGTATTGTCATCAATATAGTGTCGATTACGATGAAATCTTTTACCCGTTGCCATGGTTAAATCCATTCGGATAATGCTTGCAATTGCTACATATTTCGATTATGAAATATGGCATATGGATATCAAAATCGCTTTCCATAACGGAAACCTTTTGGAGGATGTTTACAACAACTTGACGGTTTTCTCGTACCAAAACATGCAAACAAGATTTGCAAGTTAAATCGATCCATTTATAGATTGAAGCACGCATTATGTTCTTGAAACTGACGTTTTGATTAGATCATAATGGAATATGGTTTCATACAAAACGAAGATGATTCTTATATATATAAGAAGGTTAGTGGGAGCACACTAACAATGATTGTCCTATACGTTGATGATGTATTACTTTACAACAATGACATTCCCATACTTCATTCGGTGAAAGCTTGGCTTTCATGAAAATTCTCCGTGGAATACTTGGGAGAGGCAACCTTTATTCTAGGAATAAAGATCTACTGGGATAGATCTTAGAGTTGTTGGCACTCTCCGAGAATCCGTACATTATTAGACATGTATGCGACCTGGTGTCTCATATGCTTTGAGCATCTGGAGTCACAATCAGGCCGATCCAGGTGATGGTCACTGGATTGATGTTAACATCATTGAGTATCTTAGACAAACTAAGGATGCTTTCTTAAGCTATGGAGAATGAGAACTTGAAGTGACTAGGTTCACCATTGTAAGGTTCCAAACCGATAAAGATGACTCTAAGTCGCAATAAGGGTACAAATTTTGTTTGAACAACGGAACAGTGAGCTGGAAATCTTCCAAGCAAGCTATTGTTGCCGATTCAATGAAAAAGCAGAATATATTGTTGCGGCTGAGGCAACAAAAGAAGCATTTTTGATCTATAAAATTCCTAATTAGATTAGGAGTAGTTCTGTTAGCAGCTGAGCTAGGGTACATAACAGGCTAAAGAATTACGGTCACATCAACGATCCAAATATGTACTTCAACGGTTTTATCTGATTAGTGAGATCATACATCGTGGCGATGTGATGATCGAATAAATCGCATCAGATGATAACCTTGTAAATCCGCTGGCGAAAGCGATATCTCAGCATAAGCATGAGCGACCCGTACATAGTTCAAGTGTCGGACACTCGAGTGATTGGCTATAGGCCAAGTGGGAGATTGTTGGGCAATTATGACCCATAGCATCATTATTTTGTAAAGGAAATGGTGTTCTTGTACAAAATTAACTTTGTGACAAGGGAAATTACTCTTTTATCATTTTGTAATTAGATTACTTAGATATATAAATGATAAAAGTCCATATGATTAGTACCAGATTAATAAGATATTAGAAAATATTAATCTACTATAGATTTAATCATTAAATATCCCTAGTCATAGTATTATCGAGACTGGACATCGATAATACGGAATATGCTACTATTACACTTATGCGCGTTATGGAAGCTTAACGGCAAAGTTCTCATATATTTAAGTATAGTATACTTATGCAAGTGTAATAGGAGGTTCTGTTTACCGATGGTACGGGAAGAGCTTCGCTCTGGATAGACCCATCAGAATCCCATTGGTAGTATGACTGTGTGTCTATGGGAATCGGAATCAGGGTATGTGTATTTGGTCTTAACTTGAGACTTGCATCGCTAATACTTGCGACAATCAGTATACTTTGGTTTTGGTCGTCTGGGGCTTTAACAGGTTTTGTGTACGCCTTTTCTGGGTATATTGAGAATCGTAGTGTATTGGGTGTGACGTTAAGATGGAAGTATCACTTCAGTCATGTGGAGATGATGATCACGCATGGATACGAAACTGGTACTCTTAAATACTGCAGTCATCGGGATAATATGACTAGTTCATGATTATCCGATTATAGAGACTAGTTTCCAGTGATCCGATTTATACTTCGTACGGGGCAGACACAATTCCAGCCCCAGGCCTTGCATGTGACATCCGATACTGGATCGTAATACGTAATACACTGTATACTACGCCTGATAAATATTACATATTCCTCGTTGAATATTTCTAGAGAATTGGGTAGGCACTGTGCTTGGCTAGAAGCCAACCATGTCTTGTAAATCGGTAAGAACGTGGTACCGGGTACGCACGTGTTCGGATAGTCCGATGATCGGATTTACTGCCAACATATTCAGGGATCTATTGGGTCGCTTCCCGAAGATTCACCGATGACATTTGACTCGAACAAATTAATCTGGGATTAATTATGAGAGAGAAAATTAATCTGGGATTAATTAATAGAGAGAGAATTAATCTGGGATTAATTCTTGAAGAAGAGAGAACGCGATTAATTTGGAATTAATCGGTAAAATAAATTTAATAGTTAAATTGGATTTTTCTATTTAATTGGGCTAAAATAATATATTGGATATATTAATTGAAATTAGATTTTAATACGGAATTAAAATTGGATTTTAATTCAAGCGAACGAATTAATTTGGAATTAATTCGCAAGCGACTTTCGTAATAATTTTGCTAAGCATTATTATTTAATTAAATTCGATTTAATTACGTTGCGATATAAAATTCGTTTAATCGGATTAAACGAACTCATGCCCAAAGTGTGTTGGATAAGCCAACTTAAATTTGGAATTTAATTGTGGTGGGACCCACAACTTACATCAAATGTCTTAAGCTTGATATGAGTAGTTGGCTTGCATTTAATGAATTCTTTTTCATTTACACCAACCTAGTTGTTTGAAAAACATAACACACCAATTTTGGAAATTGAAAACAATTATTCCTCTCTTTTCTATCTCACAAAACCGTGACCCCTCTCCCTTGTTCTTGAATTTTTGTGCAAAAATTCATCAAGCTAGCACTTAAAGGAGTCAAGTAAATGTGATAGGAAAACTCACCCTCGAGTTTAAAACTCAACAACGAAGCTTGGAGCTCCTACATCCTTCGAAAGTTTTGAAATTCAAAGCCGATCAATGTGAGTATTCCGCAACTCCCTTTGATTTATTCACACACAAATCAAACCTTAGAGATCCTTGGCATTCTAGGACACTAACACTTGGCGCGTCGCGACGTGAGCCGTTTTTGGAGCCTATAAATAGAGTCTTAAATAGTTGAATTTCTTCATACTTTTTCTGGGGAATTTATCTAGAATACTAAGAAAATAGTATCTTGTTTGTTTATTTTCAGCTTTCTTGTATTTTCATTTTATTTTAGTAATAAAACTTTGTTTGTTTTACTTAAAGCATGAGTAGGTAATTGCTTTCTACTGGGGTAAAAGGTGAGATTTTTATTATGATAATTTAGATTAATCTCCCTTATTTTATAATATATAAATTATCTAAAAACTTGACTTAATTGGATACCGCCTTTATGGTCGGTTGGACGTAATTAAATAAAATTTAACCTAACTTAATTGGATACTGCCTTTTTGGTCGGTTGGAATTAATTAAAATATGACTTAATTGGATACCGCCTATATGGTCGGTTGGTAATATAATGCAAATTTATATATTATAATAAGGGAGATTTCTAGATTTGACATATTAAAAGTGGATCCCCAAACCCCATCATTTTATTTCATTATTGTAATTTTTCTTTTTAGTTTTCAACTTGTTGTATGATGTTTTATTTATTTATGTCTTTAGTAGTCCTAGATATGTGTCGTAACTAAATACGTTGTCTAGGATTGTGATGAAAACCAATACCAATGATTTAATAAGTTGACTTTTCTTATGTCTTGTGTGATGTATTGGTTTATTTATTAAGTCTAGTTGTAGAACACAGAAATCGACGACGTTGTCCCGGGCTCACGGCCCGATCGGGAGTACGGAATAGCCCGCGGGGGACTAAACCGGAGAAATAAAAATGGAGTCGCCATCTAGTGTGAACTAGGAAATGATTTAAGGCCGCACTCACCCCTCGCAAGGGAAGACCTAAAACCGTTGGGTTCGGAATGGTCCCTTACTTATGCCAATTGTAATGAAAAGATTTATGCAATAGTATAACCAAGTCTTATGCAGCACATGCAAGATAATTTAATCAACACACAAGTTTGCATACCCACGAACATTAATAGAAACAATGGAAGCATACTACATTAAAGAAGGGATATTTAAGCACATGATGCAGAAAGAAATAACCAAAGAGGCAAATATGCAAAATAATAAGGAAGATAAATAACACAAAATAAATACGTAATAATAAAACAACAATAAACGTAAATTAGATGCGAAATAATAAAAGACTAACAGTACGAAATAAATGCGGAAAAATAAATATGTGACCAAAGAATTTGACCGTTTTCAATGTAGGACTTCGCATGCCCGGTTGGACGTATTCCACGTCCAACCAAGCATGTCGTTTCCAGGACGACAAAATAAAATATAATGAAGAGTGCCCTCAGGTCTTACCTTTTAAGTCGCTTTCGGGAGTGCGTTACGTCGTCGCTGGAAGGGTTAATGTTCCGTAACTTTTCTAGTTTTCTAGTTCAATATTTTCCTTCACTGTTTCGTTGTTTTCTCTGTTTTCATTTGCTATTTCCGCTCGCTATTTTCTCTATTTTCACCCGCTGTTTTCCTACGTCTCACTCTCTATTTTGTTGTGGTTTTGTCATGATTTAAGGGGTATTTTGTTGCTTATGTAATCGGTGAAAGGGTGTTATTTTGTTATTTATGGGGCTGCTTATCGTGTGGTTATAGGGCTGCTTGTTCACGGCGACATGTGTTTGATGGCCTGAGGCTTATGGCTACGTGGTGTGTTGAACATGTGTGTGAGTGGAGTCGGTTGGGTTTGGCTTTTGTTTGTTGTGTTTGTGTCAGTGCGTCAATTTGTGTGTCTTCTTTTTGAGTCAGTTGAGTGTGTGAGTAAGGTGTAAGGTGTGTGTGTGTTTATTGGTTTTGTGGTTGCGTCAATGAGTGAGAGAGTCAAGTTTGAAGAGAAGCGAGGGGGCATGTGTTTGTTGATGAATGTCTTGAGTGTGTGGCTTGTTGTAAGTAGTGTGTAGGGTCTACTTTGTGTTTTTGCAAGGGGATGTGAGGTTTGAGAGTGTTTGGTCAGTGGGGCCGTTGCGCGAAGGATCAGAGGGAGCCAAGTCTTTTAGGGTTTGTTTCACTGTTTTCCGAGAGAGAGGAAGACCAGAGAGAGGAGAAGATTTAGGCTTTTTCTTTATTTTTGTTTCACTATTTGCTACGTGAAGAAGGGACGTCTAGGGTTTATTTTTTTAGGGTGATATTGGGTCACGGTTTTGGGGTATTTTTGGTCAGTTTATTGGACTGTTTTGGATGGTTCGGGGGCTGATTTTTGGACTGGTTTTTGGGACTGTTCGCTCACTGATTCACGTAGGTGGCAGATTATTTTTGGGTTGTTGGCTTCACGTGGGAGCTGCATGCATGAGGGCTTGGCTTATGTGTGTGACGTGAAGCTGGGTTGTTGAGGAGTTGTGAGATTATGGGGGTAATGAGGGTTGGTTCATGTGTTTATTGTTTGTGGGCTGCGTGGTGTCTTCCGCTGATAAGGGTGTGATGTGTGTCTTAGAAGAATGGGCTTTGGATGGGTACGGGGGTTTTGGGCCGAGGCTTAATATTTTAAAACAGAGATTAATCGGTCGAATCCGAGGCCAAATAGCGAGTTAACTTTATTGATGTATTTATTTCTTGAATTTTTCCCTTCCGACGTCTGTTTCCTGCGACTTCCGCAACTTAAAGGGTAGTACCTCCATACGAGGCTCATCATTGGGCTTCATGCAAAAATGCAATGCCTACACTAGTTCTTAATCCTTCTTGTTAATTGGCCACTAATAAGATTGATTATGTAAACTTAAAATAAACTTGGAAAATGGATTTTAGGTTTTATTGTATACTCAATTTCTCACGATCTCACATTCACCTTAGAGATTTCCTTCCAGGATAGGAATATACCTGTCGGGCGTAGGTAGCCATAATTGGAACTTAAACTTAATGAATTCAAAGTTTCTTAATTAACATAGGAATATAGTTAATTGGATTACTTTGGGTGTTTGAATCTGACCATCGGAAGAGGCTTTTACATAACTTCGTGTTCCAGGTTAATAAACTTACATATTACACAAGCATAAGGTAATCAACTCATCCTTAGAAGAATATTGGTAGGATTCAAAACCCTAGATATTTTTATACCATTAATCTTGAAATCTACATTAGTTTTATTTTCTTTTGTTACTTTAGATTAAATCACCGTTCAACCGACAATCAATTTCACTTAGATACTTGTAGAAATTTAATTTCATAAATTAATAGCATAGGTTATAAGTCCTCGTGGGATCGATACATTTTATACTACTTGAACGATACGTGCGCTTGCGTTACATGTGTGATTTCACTAATCAAGTTATTGGCGCTGTTGCCAGGGACTTATTTATCTTTTACTATTAATTTTGAGTTTAGATACTTTACTTGTGTCTAATTTATTTTTACTTATAATTTTTGTTTCTTGTGTTTCAGGTCTCAAACACTACATGAGAAGAAGTAGAAGCTTTGAAATCCGTCCGCTTGACCCAGAAATTGAAACAACTATCAGATAGTTGAGAAGGGGAAAATGAGAAGATCAAGTAGCACTAATCAACATGAACAATCAAGAACCTGAACCTTTGGAAGTAGCACCACCAATTCCCATTCGAGATAGAACAATTCCGGTGGTTGGTGGCTTCATATCATGCATTGTACTTCCACCCTTACCTACAAATGCTTGTGACATCAAAACATGCATTTAGTGTTGGTTTTATTCTAGGTCCCAAGATCATCAAACAAGCATGAAGATGTGTGAAATACATATCAAGGAAGTTGCGGAATACTTACATTGATCGGTTGAGAAGATTTGATGAAGAACAAAACTTGTTTTCCTTCCATCAAAGTGGCGCCTAATGAACCAGTCCACTGCTCACTGTTTTCAGTTTTGAGCTGAGAATTTGAGCTCCAAATCTTCGTCGAATGATTCCCGGCTCATGGGTGGATTTCCCTAACACCTTCGTATGCCTCTTAGAAGTGTACTAGCACTTGGATCTTGCCACAAAATCCACAAATAGCCTCCTCACTGCTCACGTTTTTCTTGACATAAAAACAGTGAGTTTTTAGCCCCTTGGGCTTGAAAGGAGAAGGAGAAAATGGGAGAGAGAGTTGTCTAGGGTTTTCAATATTTTCATCTAATAAAAATAATGAATTACCTAGAGTGTAGAGAGAGATTTATGTTTATATACTTTAGGTAAAACCATTTCACCTTTTACCCTAAACTTGGTAGGTGTGGGTAAATGGTTTTCCAAAAGTAAAACAAGGTAGTTGGGTGGTAGGTACACCAACCACTCATGGGCCCCACATATTTGAATTCAAAATTCAAATATCTCTACGAATATTTGCCGCGGCTCGGTTTCGTTTAATCTGATTAAACGAACTTCCGTCGTTAAATAATTAAATCTAATTTAATTAAATATCGATGCGACGCAAATATATTACGAACGTCGTTCACGAATTAATTCTAAATTAATTCGTTCGTTCACGTTAAAGTCCAACTTTAATTTCGTAATGAAATCCAATTCATATTAATATATCCGATATATTAATTTTAGCCCATTCGAATAAATTAAATAGAAAAATCAAATTTAGCTATTAAATTTATTTTACCGATTAATTCCAAATTAATCGCGTTCTCTCTCTATTTAGACGATACTTTATCCTAGACAAAATATCTCCGTAATTAATCCCAGATTAATTTTCTCTCTCTTTAGACGATACTTTATCCCAGATAAAATATCTCCGTAATTAATCCCAGATTAATTTTATCTCTCATCAAAATAATCCCAGATTAATTAAAGTGTGAGTCATACATCATCGGTGTATCATTGGGAAGCGACCCATGAGATCTCCGGATATGTTGGCAGTAATTCGGTAATCGGACTATCCGAACACGTACGTACCAAGTACTACGTTTTACCGATTCACAAGACAAGGTTGGCTTCTAGCAAAGCGCCATGCCTACCCAATTCTCCGGAAATATCCTTACAGGAATATATTGATCTGTATCAGGCGTAGTATACATCGTATAGTGCATATCGATCTAGTATCGGATGGTCACGTGCTAGGCCTGGGGCTGGAGTCGTGTCTGCCCCGTACGAAGCACATGTCGGATGTCTGGTAAATAGTCTCTATAATCGGATATACATGACCTAGTCATAATATCCCGATGGCCGCGCAGCACTTAAGAGCACTAATACCGTATCCTACGTGACATCATCTCCACTATGACTGGAGTGATACTTCCGTCTTGACATCACACCCAATACTTTACGATTCTCAATATACCCAGTATTAGCGTACACAGAACCGGTTAAAGCCCTGGACGACCTAAACCAAAGTATATTGATTGTCGTAAGTATTAGCGTGCAAGTCTCAGGTTAAGACCAAATACACCTACCCTGATTTCGGACTCCCATAGACACATAGTCATACTACCAATGGGATCCCTAGGGGGCCTATCCAGAGCGAAGCTGTTTCCCGTACTATCGGTGAAACACAACCTCCTACTACACTTGCATAAGTATCCAATACTTAAATATATGAGAACTATGCCCGTTATGCCCTCACAACGTGCACAAGTGCAATACTAGTCTTTTACGCATTACCGATGTCCAATCTCGATAATACTCTGACTAGGGATATTTAATGATTAATCCTTTGTGGACTGATACTGTCTCATATCATTCTCAATCCAGGACTAATCATAGGGACCTCCTATCATTTATATATCTAAGGTGATCTAATCACAAATGATAAGATAGCAATCTCCTTTGTCACATAGTTAATTTGTACAACAACACCATGATCTGTACAAATAGTGACGCTATGGGTCATAATTGTCCAACAATCTCCCACTTGGCCTATAGCCAGTCACTCGAGTGCCTAACACCCGAACTATGTACGGTTCGCTCAAATTGCTGAGAAAAGGTTTTCGTCAGTGGATTTACATGATTATCGTCTGACGCGATTTATACGATCATCACATCGCCACGATGTATGATCCGAATGAATCAGATGAATATCGAAGTATATATCTGGATCGTTGATGAGACCATTAATTCTTTAGCCTATGCTGACGCCTAGCTCAGCTGCTAACAGAACTATATCTAATGTAATTAGATTTATTATCGACCCAAATGGCTTCTATTGCTGCCTCAGCTGCAGCAATAATCCGTATTTGTTGTTATATGGTAACAGTATCTTGCTTGGAAGATTTCCAGCTCACTGTTCCGGTATTCAAACTTTACAGTACCGTTTGCGACTTATAGTCGTCTTTATCGGTTTGGAAACTTGCTACAGCGATCCCAGTCACTTCAAGTTATCCTTCTCCATAGACTAAGACAGCATCCTTAGTTCTCTGAGATACTAACGGATGTTCTTAACTTCAATCCAGTGACTATCACTCGGATTGGTCTGATTGTGTCTCCATACGCTCAAAGTGTATGAGACACCAGGTCACGTACATTTTAAATGTACAATTTCTTAGAGAGTGTTAACAACTTTAAATCTATCCCAATAGATCTTTATTCCTAGTGTAAGAGTTCAATTCAAAGTCCCAAGATCAACAATCATGCAAAAACCGCATATGAACACATCAAAGGAGGTGCGGAATATACTCACATTGAATTTCGTTTTGATGAAATGAAGAAGACAAGCCATTTTCGTCCTCCATTGAGCTCGGCAGTAGCTCCTCCTTGCAGTGGGCTGTGCGATTTCAGTCCTTTTTGAACCTCCAAGAATCGGCCATGCATGAACTCCATTGAAGCTCCAAGCTTCAAGCTTCCATGCTCAAAGAATCACTTCCCTATCACTATGTATCACTCAAGGTGTGCTAGCACTAGTTCATCTTCCATTTTGCTTCTCAAATTTTCAGTGAAAACCAGAGAAAAATGAAGAGAATCGGCAGTGATGCCGTGAAGAAGAGAGGAAAGAAAAATGAGAGGGAAAGAGAAACCGTGTACTGCATGTAAGAGAGAGAGGACCGAATTATATGTAAAAAGGGAAAAGAAAAAGTAATATATATTTATTCATTTATTTTCCAAAAATAAATAAAACATATATATATTCCAACCTTTTCATATTCCATCACTTTTACTTTTAACTTTAAGTCACATCACATCACTTTAATAAAGTGACATGTTGTCAAGTCACATCACTCAAAGTGACAATTGATTTGACGCATGATGTGACAAACGATTTGACGCTTGATGCGACTCGCGTGCCGCGCTCGAATTCGAAATGCGAATGCGCTCGCAATCACTCTCGGGCTCGGGTTCGCTAATTCCAAATTAACGAATTTTCCGTCGCGTCGTAATTAAATGATTACGCCTAGCGAATTCACTATTCACGTCGCTAACGAATTAATTCTAAATTAATTCGTTCGCCCGAATTAAAATCTAATTTTAATTCCGCGTCAAAATCCAATTTCGATTAATATATCGAATATATTAATTTTACCGATTAATTCCAAATTAATCGTTCTCTCTCTTTAACGATATTTTATCCGAGATAAAATATCTCCGTAATTAATCCCAGATTAATTTTCTCTCTCATCGAATTAATCCCATATTAATTCTATCTCTCTTTTCGAATTAATCCCAGATTAATCAAAGTGTGAGTCATACGTCATCGGTGAATCTTCAGGAACCGACCCATGAGATCTCCGGATATGTTGGCAGTAAATACGATCGTCGGACTGTCCGAACACGTAAAGTACCTCGTACTACGTTTATATCTATTTACAAGACAAGGTTGGCTTCTAGCAAAGCGCCATGCCTACCCAATTTTCCAGAAATATTCTTACAGGATATATAGATCTGTATCAAGCGTAGTATACCGTAGTATTGTGTATATTGGCACAGTATCGGATAGTCACGTGCTAGGGCTGGGGCTGGATAAGTGTCTGCCCCTTCCGAAGGCACATGTCGGATGTCTGGTAACATAGTCTCTATAATCGGATATAAATGACCTGGTCACAATATCCCGATTGGTTGCGCAACACTCAAGAGCACTAGTACCGTATCCTGCGTGACATCAACTCCAATATGACTGAAGTGACACTTCCGTCTTGACATCATACCCAATACTCTACGACTCTCTGATAAACCCAGAAGTGGTGTACTCAGAACCTGTTAAAAGTCCCCTACCACCAAGACCAAAGTCTATCGATTATCGTAAGTATTAGCGATGTAAGTCTCAGGTTAAGACCATACACACCTACCTTGATTTCGGCCTCCCATAGACACATAGTCATAATACCAATGGGATCCGAGGGGTATATCCAGAGCGAAGCTGTTTCCCGTACCATCGGTGAAACACGACCTCCTATCGCACTTGCATAAGTATCCAATACTTATATATATGAGAACTATGTCGTTGTACCCCACAACGCACACAAGTGCAATACTAGCCTATTCCGCATTATCGATGTCCAGTCTCGATAATACTACGGCTAGGGATTTTAATGATTAATCCTTCGTGGACTGATACTGTCTCATATCATCTCAATCCAGGAACTAATCATAGGGACCTCTCTTCATTTATATATCTATGGTGATCTAATCACAAATGATGAGAGTGCAATTTCCTTGTCACATAGTTAATTTGCTACAACAACACAATGATCTGTGCAAATAGTGACGCTATGGGTCATTTTGTCCAACAATCTCCCACTTGGCACATAGCCAGTCACTCAAGTGTCCCACACCTGATCAAATTGCTGAGGAAAGGTTTTCGTCAGCGGATTTGCTTAATTATCGTCTGACGCGATTTACACGATCATCACATCCCCACGATGTATGATCCGAACGAATCAGAGGATATAGAAGTTATATCTGGATCGTCGATGAGACCTTTAATTCTTTAGCCTGTGCTGACGCCTAGCTCAGCTGCTACAGAACTATATCTAATCTAATTAGATTTATTATCGATCCAAATGGCTTCTATTGCTGCCTCAACTGCAGCAATAATCCGCATTTGTTGTTTATTCGGCAACAGTTATCTTGCTAGGAAGATTTCCAGCTCACTGTCCCTGTTATTCAAACTTTATAGTACCGCAGTATTTTAATTGTTTGGAAACTTGCAGTAGTGATCCCAGTCACTACAAGTTCTCCTTCTCCATAGTTTAAGATATCATCTTTAGTTCTCTGAGATACTAACAGATGTTCTCAACTTCAATCCAGTGACTATCACTTGATTGACCTGATAGTGACTCCATATGCTCGAAGCGTATGAGACACAATACAAGTACATTTTAAATGTACAATTTCCCAGAGAGTGTTAACAACTCCAAATCTATCACAGTAGATCTTTATTCCTTGAATAAAGGTTGTTACTCCCAGAATCTACGGAGAATTTCTATTAAAGAATATCTATGAAAGCCAAGCTTTCACTAATTGTTTTATGAGAATTTCATTCACTGTCAGTGCGCTCTCCCACTAACCTCCTTATATACACAAGAATTATTTCGTTTTGAGTTAAATCATAAACCATTATGATTATTTCAAAACGTCAGTTCCAAGAACCTTATGCTTGCATTGATCCAAACATGGATCGAATAACCCGCAAACCTTGTTTGTCGGTTATACAAAATCGTCAGGATGTTGTAAACATCCTCCAAAAGTTTCCTTTTCAGGAAAGCGATTTTGATTTATAACTGACACATTTTATAAATGAAATATACAGTTATTTTCAGCATTTTCAAAATGGATTTACCATGGCAACAGATAAAAGGTTGAACCGTTATTAACACAATGTTGATAACGATACCTTTCCGTCAAAAGCCTAGCTTTGTACGTTGGTATGTTGCCATCCATGTATGTCTTCCTTGAAGACGTTTAATGTACCATAGGCACAATGCCTTATGGTACAACAACTAGTATCCAAAATAGTTGTTATACATGGAATCCATTTCGGATTCATGGCACTTTGCCGTAACATAGAGTCGATACCTCGTATCACTTCCTCTAAACGTAGTCGGATGGTACACCTCCATAAGATTGACATCTAATGAGGTTAGATCAGAAACCCATACCCTAGGTGTTTTTCTGACTCTATCCGATCTACTAGTTTTCTTGTGTATTTGAAGATTAATGGTATAGATTCATCATTGATGAACTATTTGTGTTCCATTACGGACCTTGTGCCTAGAACAGTATTACTTCGATTTTCATCGAGTATCACTATCCTCCCACTACCACTGCATGTATATCGGTATTCCTCTTAGGAAAACCGCATGGTGAGCAACAATCACATTGTTCTCATGTGAGATTTATAAGTACTATACTTATGGTTTCCCTTAGGATAACCTATATTGGCACTTATCCAATTTGGGTCTTTTAGTTTGGTATCATCCAAACGTTATGCCTGGCATACCCAAATTATCAGGAATGTGAAACACCCCGTTTCTTTCCTGTTCATACCCTATATGATATCTGTCAAACAGATTTATATGGAACCTTATTCTAAATAAGTTTTGCACTGTTAATATATATCCTTTTGAAGGAAATCATAGCTCAGAGCGACTCGTGATAAACCTTATCATGTCCAACAAAATTCGGTTTTAGTTCGGACACACCGTCTAACTGACTGTCTCGAGGAGAGTCCTCATATGAAAGAATATTGTACTCTTTCATTTATGTATGAAACTTAATGCTTAAGTATTTTCATTACGGTCTTACCGCGATGGTATAATACTATAGCCGATCTGTTTGTATACTTCGTGTCGAAACTCAAAGTTTCGGATTTGTGTTCTTCAAAAGAAACACATAACCATAACGTGATGCCACATCCGTTAAGGTCACGAAATATTCATGTTCACATCTAGCCAGCTAGATATGGGCCCACTTACTTCACCATGAATAGGGCTTACAGATCGGTGGCCTTTACACTATTACCTAGTAAATAGTATTTTAGGTACTTTACCTAGTAAACTAGAATCGTAGACCTTATTTGATTAGTCAAATCAGTCCTAGTACCCACTCTTCAAAAGTGTGGATATACGAGTCTCGTTTAATTGTGTCCCAGACAACATGCCACAAATAGTCTCTATTGATCAAATCAATATGAGCTTATTTATTTGTCATTTTATTGTTTGAGATTTTCTTTATATTCAAAATATATTCTGTTATTCACATCTAATGTGTTTATCTCGGTATCATCTTTATATAATAAAACACTTAGTGTTCTAGAATATAAAGGTTTTATCTGCAATGGATTAAACACTGATATAGAGATAATGTCTCTAGTCAAACTAGTTACATTATAACAGTTCCTAATTTAAGTACATACCCAAAGGGTAGTTCCTAACTTAGGTATCTACGGTCGAAACAAAGCGACTTTCGTCCCGTTTCCGATTCGCAGAGTAATCTCAGCTTGAAGTCAGTATCCAGCTCATAGCGGATTCTGAACATCAATACATATATTTTATGTACCACACTAAATATTTAAAATCCAATTTCAATACTAGTAGTGAACATAACTTTGACACAATATTTTAAAGTCAGAGCCTCGCCCTTTCTTTAATTCCTTCGTGTCTTCCATATCCAAATGGTAGTCACTTTGGGATATGTCAATTATCCTTTTTCAATATTTTAGGAACCTTAGGCCAAGCCTTGGGTTTTTAGAATATCGAAATGATGTGCACCTTGTGCAACTTGCCCAATTGCAAACTTTAACTTTAAAATAGATTTATTGTCAAGTATATTAAATTAAGCACTAAAGTCATCATCACATAAATCTTCCAAAGATTTCATGCTCTACTTATTTTGCTTAATTTTGGGCGTAAGGTATAATAAGTTATTTTATCAAATAAAGTAACCTATTATTTATTCCCATTTGAAAATTAAATCATTTAAAATATTTTAATCCCAGATTATATTTTAAATATCCAACTTTTCAATTTCTTATCTTGATTACAATAGTCCAACTATTTAATCAACGATTAGTGGTACTATATATATTATAATGATTATAATAGTCCAACTATATAATCAAATATAATCCAAATTAATTAACCTCAATTACATTGATTACTATAATCCAAATTATAAAATCAACTGTAAACTGAAATTAATTAATTCAAATATATTGATTAATATAATCCAATTATATATAATCAAGTATAATACAGTCCAACTGTTTATTAAAACAACAATTTAAATATTAGTCTAACTAACATTGAATTTAATGACGAAATAATTTAAATGAGCGCGTATAGCGAGTATTCGAACGAATGTTGCAAATTCAATACTTGCCTCCCACTATTTTTCATCGAGCCTCTAACCCTCTGTGGAGTACTCGGGAAACCGCGTTTCCTAGTGGGCTAGGATCCCGTTAAATAACACACAACCTTGACTTTGGCCAATAAAAGCTGTATGCTATTTAACTTAGGTAGATCTCTATGATCAATTGGATCTCATCCAATTCCTAGATCCGGTTAGGTGACATCCAAGTCTGAAACATATGTATAATGTCAATGTATCCATTACATTTTCCTAACCCTATCCTCTGAATCATCTAGGCCTTGGCTTTGGCCAAAAAACAAACCTAATGATTCCAGTTAAGCGGACCCATTGACGAGGAAAGTTTCGTAATCAATGTCATTGGACAAAAAGTGATCTTGACTTTGGCCAATAAAAATCACGATTTGGACAAGACACCGATATGCAACAAAACTCTCATGATTCAAGTACATCCTTGATTGACAAGGTCTTGACTTTGGTCAATAAAAACCAATGCCACCTTCGGATCTTGAACAAGAATCATTCAATGGAAGGATATATGCTTAATATAAAACGAGGGTTTTTTCGCGTGCAAATTGGCTATCAATTTAATTATCTTTGTTAAGGTCTCATCATCATACACCCTTAAACATGCATTCTAAATACATAATAAAGCGTATATGAAAATAAATAATAATGATATGCGGATGGATACTTAACACATTGATCCTAGATCAAATCTCTCTCCCTTTCTCACTCAAGCTAGCACTTGTACTACTTCTACCCTTACACTACACTTCTAAAGAAACCTCATATACATAGAGGGGAATAGGTGAGAAGAGAATACAATGAAATAGGAGATAAGGCTGGACACGCAGGTCCAATTTAATAAATCAAATTTATTACAATTTCCAAAATCGCCCAACCCGACTAATATCCATCCGATATACATTATTCAACAAATCACAACCATGTATTCATACAAGCATGTTATCAATCAATCAATCAAATTAATTAATCTTGATTATTAGTGATCATCCAATGTTCAAACAAAGATTTGATTTTTGTTCGAGTCACTCGTTATTGCGAACACGTACTCAAAGTACGATTTCTACGAATTAAATTAAATTACATAATTAAATCCAATTTAATACGTATTTAATTCTAATTCATTATTTAATTCTAAATTAAATATTACACTTTTATTAACGAACCTTTACGACTTAAATTCCAAATTTAATCGCAACGGGTCTCAAAGCCCGATAAACATCTAATGTTTTATTTAATTAAAATCCAATGGGCTTTTATTAATTTCTATAGGCGTGGACTTTTGGTCAACTCGGGTCAAACCGAACAACCAAAATCCAATCCGGGAGTTACCCCCACCCCCATAACCTTTATTAATTTTGGCCCATTAGGCCCAATTAAATAATTAAGGTCCATTAAGTCATAATTGGACCTTTTGGATTCGGTTTTGGGCCTAATGGATCCAACCAATTTTGCCTAAACCCAACTTTGTTACAACAAAGCCCAAAAGCCCATTACAAACCTAACAAGCCCAATTTCCAAAATCAAGTCCAAATTAATTAACTTATAAAATTCCAAATTTCACAATTAATTAACCTAAGTGTAATACACAATCAATTACCCAATTAACATTTCTAAAATATCAATTAGCCTAATTAATCATGCACTTTAACAACCAAATAGTGTCCAACACAATTCAATCAAAATCAAACCCAATTAACATGCTTTCAAGTCTCGGCAATTAGGGGTTTTTCAATTCGATTCGGTTTCAATCCAATTGAGTCCACAATCTTAATTTCCCAAATCAATTCAATTCATCCAATGAATCAAACAACAAAATCACAATGAATTTCATGTCCATAAAGATTCGGCCAAGCCACTTTAAAAGGGAAAAATGTTCCAAATCAAATTCAATCCAATTGAACTTCAAACACATTACCAATTGTTTTAAGTCATCCAATGATCAAACAAAACAAAATTACCAAGACATTAGGGTTATGCAATTTTCGGCCAAGCCTCCAATTTGGGGAAAATTGAATCCAATCCAATTTCATGAAATTGATCACACACAATCTCAATTAAACATGTTCTAAGCATACTTAAACATCCAATTCAATTAAAACATGCTCAAACACATTTTACCCAATTAAAGTTTTGACCAAAAATAAGCAAATTGGGGAAAATCAATCCAATCAATTTTTTATCAAATTGATTACATATAACTCAAATTAGATCATATATAAGCATTCTTAAACAATCAATTTGTCAGAATCAAGCTAAAATAAAAAAAGCCCCAAATTTGCTCAAGAACCCTAATTCGGTTTTCATGCATCAAAAGCTCAAGATACCATTGTAAGAGTTCAATTCAAAGTCCCAAGATCAACAAATCATGCACAAAAACCGCATATGAACACATCAAAAGAGGTGCGGAATATACTCACATTGAATTTCGGTTTTGATGAAATGAAGAAGACAAGCCATTTTCGTCCTCCATTGAGCTCGGCAGTAGCTCCTCCTTGCAGTGGGCTGTGCGATTTCAGTCCTCTTTGAACCTCCAAGAATCGGCCATGCATGAACTCCATTGAAGCTCCAAGCTTCAAGCTTCCATGCTTAAAGAATCACTTCCCTATCACCTATGTATCACTCAAGGTGTGCTAGCACTAGTTCATCTTCCATTTTGCTTCTCAAATTTTCAGTGAAAACCAGAGAAAAATGAAGAAGAATCGGCAGTGATGCCGTGAAGAAGAGAGGAAAGAAAAATGAGAGGGAAAAGAGAAACCGTGTACTGCATGTAAGAGAGAGAGGACCGAATTATATGTAAAAAGGGAAAAGAAAAAGTAATATATATTTATTCATTTATTTTCCAAAAATAAATAAAACATATATATATTCCAAACCTTTTCATATTCCATCACTTTTACTTTTAACTTTAAGTCACATCACATCACTTTAATAAAGTGACATGTTGTCAAGTCACATCACTCAAAGTGACAATTGATTTGACGCATGATGTGACAAACGATTTGACGCTTGATGCGACTCGCGTGCCGCGCTCGAATTCGAAATGCGAATGCGCTCGCAATCACTCTCGGGCTCGGGTTCGCTAATTCCAAATTAACGAATTTTCCGTCGCGTCGTAATTAAATGATTACGCCTAGCGAATTCACTATTCACGTCGCTAACGAATTAATTATAAATTAATTCGTTCGCCCGAATTAAAATCTAATTTTAATTCCGCGTCAAAATCCAATTTCGATTAATATATTGAATATATTATTTTTACCGATTAATTCCAAATTAATCGTTCTCTCTCTTTAACGATATTTTATCCGAGATAAAATATCTCCGTAATTAATCCCAGATTAATTTTCTCTCTCATCGAATTAATCCCAGATTAATTCTATCTCTCTTTTCGAATTAATCCCAGATTAATCAAAGTGCGAGTCATACGTCATCGGTGAATCTTCAGGAACCGACCCATGAGATCTCCGGATATGTTGGCAGTAAACGATCGTCGGACTGTCCGAAAACGTAAAGTACCTCGTACTACGTTTATATCGATTTACAAGACAAGGTTGGCTTCTAGCAAAGCGCCATGCCTACCCAATTCTCCAGAAATATTCTTACAAGAATATATAGATCTGTATCAAGCGTAGTATACCGTAGTATTGTGTATATTGGCCCAGTATCGAATAGTCACGTGCTAGGGCTGGGGCTGGATAAGTGTCTGCCCCGTCCGAAGCACATGTCGGATGTCTGGTAACATAGTCTCTATAATCGGATATACATGACCTGGTCACAATATCCCGATTGGTTGCGCAACACTCAAGAGCACTAGTACCGTATCCTGCGTGACATCAACTCCAATATGACTGAAGTGACACTTCCGTTTTGACATCACACCCAATACTCTACGACTCTCTGATAAACCCAGAAGTGGTGTACTCAGAACCTGTTAAAAGTCCCCTACCACCAAGTCCAAAGTCTATCGATTATCGTAAGTATTAGCGATGTAAGTCTCAGGTTAAGACCATACACACCTACCTTGATTTCGGCCTCCCATAGACACATAGTCATAATACCAATGGGATTCCGAGGGGTCTATCCAGAGCGAAGCTGTTTCCCGTACCATCGGTGAAACACGACCTCCTATCGCACTTGCATAAGTATCCAATACTTATATATATGAGAACTATGTCGTTGTGCCCTCACAACGTACACAAGTGCAATACTAGCCTATTCCGCATTATCGATGTCCAGTCTCGATAATACTACGGCTAGGGATATTTAATGATTAATCCTTCGTGGACTGATACTGTCTCATATCATCTCAATCCAGGAACTAATCATAGGGACCTCTCTTCATTTATATATCTATGGTGATCTAATCACAAATGATGAGAGTGCAATTTCCTTGTCACATAGTTAATTTGCTACAACAACACAATGATCTGTGCAAATAGTGACGCTATGGGTCATTTTGTCCAACACCTAGAATAAGGGTTGTTACTCCTAAGAATTCTATGGAGAATTATTTCGAAAGCCAAGCTTTCGCCGATTATTTTATGGGAATATCATTTCCAAGAAATGACATATATTATCATTATTTTATACAGGACATTCATTGTCAGTACGCTCCCACTAACCTCCTTATATACACAAGAATTATTTTCGTTTTGAATTAAATCATACACCATTATGATTACATCAAAACGTCAGCTCCAAGAACATTATGCTTGCTTCAATCCAAACATGGATCGAACAACCTGCAAACCTAGTTTGCTGGTTTAGGTACGACAAAATCGTCAGGATGTTATAAACATCCTCCAAAAGGTTTCCGTTTAAGGAAAGCGATTTTGATCTTTAACTGACACATTTCATAAATGAAATATGCAGTATCAGCAAGCATCATCCAAATGGATTTACCGTGGCAACAGGTAAAAGGTTGAACCGTAATCAACACAATGTTGATAATGATACCTTTTCGTTAAAAGCCTAGCTTTGTACATTGGTATGTTGCCATCCATGTATGTCTTCCTTGAAGACTTTTAAGTACCAATAGGCACAATGCCTAACGGTACATCAACTAGTGTCTAAACATAGTTGGTATACATGGAATCCACTTCGGACTCATGGCACTTTGCCACAAAAGGGAGTCGATACCTTGTATCACTGCCTCAAACGTAGTCGGTTGGTCTACCTTAATAAGATTGACATCTTTATGAGGTGAGATCAGAAACCCATACCCCAGGTTATTTTCTGATTCTCTCCGATCTACGCGGTTCTTGTGTATTCGAAGATTAATGGTATAGTTTCATCCTTGATGAACTATCTGTGTTCCATTAAGGACTTCGTGCCTTGAACAGTATTACTCCGACTTTCATCGAGTTATACCATCCTCCCACTTACCACAGCATATCGGTATTCCTCTTAGGAAAACCGCATGGTGAGCAACAATAACATTGTTCTCTCGTGAGATGCAAAAGTACTATACTTATGGTTTCCCCTAGGATAACCTATAATTGGCACTTATCCTATTTGGGTTTTAGTTTGGTATCCTCCAAACATATGCCTAGCATACCCAAATCATCAGGAATGAGAAACCTGTTTCTTTCCCGTTCATATCTAATATGATATCTGTCAAACAGATTTATATGGAACCTTATTCTAAATAAGTATTGCACTGTTAATGCATATCTGTTGAAGGAAATGGTAGCTCAGAGCGACTCATGATTAACCTTATCATGTCCAACAAAATTCGGTTTCTCCGTACGGACACACCGTCAAACTGACATGTCCTAGGAGGAGTCCTCATTGAAAGAATACTATACTCTTTCATGTATGTTTGAAACTTACTGCTTAAGTATTTTCCATTACGGTCTTACCGCGACGGTTTAATACTTTAGACGATCTGTTTGTTTACTTCATGTCGAAACTCCAAAAGTTATCGATTTGTGTTCTTCAAAAGAAACACATAACCATAACGTGATGCCACATCCGTTAAGGTCACGAAATATTCATATTCACATCTAGCATTGCTAGATATAGGCCCACTTACTTCACTATGAATAGGGCTAACAGATCGGTGGCACTATCACTATTACCAAGTAAATAGCGTTTCAGGTACTTTACCTAATAAACTAGATTCGTAGAATTTATTTGAATAGTCAAATCAGTCCTAGTACCCACTCTTCAAAAGCTTGGATATACGAGTCTTGTTTAATTGTGTCCCAGACAACAATGCCACAAATAAGTCTCTACTGATCAAATCAGTTTGAGTTATATATTTGTCATTTTATATGTTTGAGATTTTATTTATATTCAAAATATAAATTATGTTACTCACATCTAATGTGTTTATCTTAATATCATTCTTTATATAATGAAACACTTTAGTGTTCTAGAATATAAAGGTCTATCCGCAACGGATTAAACACTGATATAAAGATAATGTTTCTAGTCAAACTAGTTACATTATAACAGTTCCTAATTTAAGTACATACCCAAAAGGTAGTTCCTAAACTTAGGGTTCTACGGTCGAAACAGCGACTTTCATCCTGTTTCCGATTCCAGTTATCCATCAGCTTCTCAGTTTGTGCTCAGTATCTTGCACAGCAAATTCTGAACATCAATCCATATAATTTATGTACCACACTAAGTATTTTAAAATCCAATTTTAATTTAGTAATGGACATAATATTGACAAACATTCTTAAAGTCAGAGCCTTGCCCTTTCTTTAATTCCTCCATGTCTGCCATATCCAAACGGCAGTCACTTTAGGATATGTCATTTATCTTCCCAGAAGATCATAATGATTTTGCCTTTGCCCTTTCAAATATTTCAGAAGCCTTTGGCCAAGCCTTGGGTTTCTAGAATATTGAAGTATGGTGCGCCTTGCGCCACTTACCTAATTGCAAAGTTTGACTTTATCTCCTCGAGAATAGTCTTTAACCCTCCAAGAGTTATTTATTGCAATTTCAATACTTCTTAAATCTAAACATAGATTTATGACAAGTATATTGAATTAAGCACTTAAGTTATCATCACATAAATCTTCCAAAGATTATGCTCTACTATTTGCTTAATTCCTGGCTTAGGCATAATAGGTTATTTTATCAAATAAAGTAACTTATTATTTATTTCCAGGACCATCCTGAAATTATTCCCAATTTAAAATATAGTTGTTTAAATACATTTTCACCTAGGATTATGTTTTAAACACTAATCTTTCATTCATCTTGATTCTAATAGTCCAACTATTTAATCAACGATTTGTGGTACTATGTATTATATTGATTATTATAGTCCAACTATACAATCAAATATAATTTAAATCAATTAACCTCAATTACATTGATTACTATAATCCAATTATAAAATCAACTGTAAATTGGAATTAATTAATTCAAATATATTGATTACTATAATCCAATTATAATCAACTATAATACAGTCCAACTGCTTATTAAACCAAACAATTTAAATATTATGACGAATAATTTGAATGAGCGCGTATGGCAAGTAATTAAACGAATATTGCAATTCAATTCTTGCCTCCCACTATTTTTCGGCGAGCCTCTAACCCTCTGTCGAGTACTCGGGAAACCGTGTTTCCTAGTGGGCTAGGATCCCGTTAAATAACACACAATCTTGACTTTGGCCAACAAATTGTATGATATTTAACTAGGTAGATCTCAAAGATCAATTGGATCTAATCCAATTCCTAGATCCAGTAGGCTGATATCCAAATCCTAAACATATATCTTATATATGCCAATACATCCAATGTATTACCTAACCTTTTTCCTCTGAATCAACTAAGCCTTGGCTTTGGCACAACAAACCTAATGATCCCAGTCAAGCGCGACCCATTGACCATGGAAAGCTTCGTAATCAATGTCGATGGACAAGAAGTGGTCTTGACTTTGGCCAACAAACCACAACTTGGACAAGACACCAATATAGAATAAAACTTTCGTGATTCAAACACATCTTCGACGGACAAAGGGCTTGACTTTGGCCAACAACCCAATGCCAGTCTCGGATCTTGAGTAAGAATCACTCAATGGAAGGAAAAAACGCATGATATTTGATGAGGGTTATTCGCGTGCAAATTGGCTACCAATTTATTATCTTTGTTTAGGTCTCATCATCATACACCCTTAAACATGCATTCTAAACACATAATAAAGCGCATATGAAAATAAATAATAATGATATGCGGATGGATACTTAACACATTGATCCTAGATCAAATCTCTCCCTTTCTCTCTCAAACTAGCACTTGTATTACTTCTACCCGTTAAACTACACTTCTAAAGAAACCTCATTTACATTGAGGGGAATAGGTGAGAAGAGAATACAAAGAGAATAGAGGTGATAAGGCTGGACAGGCAGGTCCATTTAATAAATCGAATTTATTACAACAATTTCCAAAATTGCCCCCACCCGACTAATATCCATCCGATATACATTATTCATTCATCACAACCATGTATTCACACAAGCATGTTATCAATCAATCTAATCAAATTAATTAATCTGATAATTAGTGATCATCCAATGTTCAAACAACGATTTGATTTTGTGCGAGTCAAACTCGTTTTTGCGAATAAGTACTCAAAGTACGAATTCTCGAATTAAATTAAACTACAACATTAAATCCAATTTAATATGTATTTAATACTAATTCACTTATTTAATTCCAAATTAATATTACACTTTATTAATAAACCTTTTACGACTTAAATTCCAAATTTAATCGTTACGGGTCTCAAAGCCCGATTAACGTCCAACGTCAATTTAATTCAAGTCCAATGGGCTTTAAATTAATTTCTTTAAGGCATGGGCTTTGGCAACCAAAGCCCAATCAAGGAGTAACCCCATAAGCCAAGAAATCAATTTCGGCCCATTAGGCCCAATTAAACTTTAAAGGTTTATAAGTCACATTTGGGCTTTAAGGAAGTGGTTTTGGGCCCAATTGGATCCAATCCAATTTGCCTAAACCCAACTTTGTACAACAAAGCCCAATAAGCCCATTTACAACTTTAAAAGCCTAAATCAAATTTTAAGACCCAAATAATTAAATTACCAAATTCCAAATTTCCAATTTAATTACCTAAAGTGTATATCATGATTAATCACCCAAATCAATATTTCCAAAACATCAATTAGTCCAATTAATCATGCTCAATTCATTATCACATGTCCAACACATTTAATGAAAAATCAAACCCATTCACCATGCTACATGTCTCGGCCAAGGGAGTTATTTTATCTCCAATTCAGTTTCAATCCAATTAATCCACAATCGACATTGAATTAACTTCCCGAATGATTTCATACACATCCAATGTTCAAAAATCAAAAAATCCAAGACTAAATTAGGGCTATACCATTCGGCCAACATAAGGAATTGGGGATTTTTGTTCAATTCAAAATTTAATCCAATTAATTTCAAATTAACATTATCCATCATGATTCTAACTTATCCAATGAATCAAAATCAAAAATTTCCAAGATTCCACAAAACCCTATATATTCGGCCAAGGTAATTATTTTAGGAAAAATTATTCCAAATCATTTTCTTGAAATTGATCCAATCAATCTTCAATTCAACATGTATTAAGCATACTCAAACATCCAATTTTTCAAATCATGCTCAATACAAAATAACCAATTTTAAGCCCTAAAAATTTCATGCTTGAACCTAGGCTCTTGATGCCATTGTTGGTTTTATTCTAGGTCCCAAGATCATCAAACAAGCATGAAGATGTGTGAAATACATATCAAGGAAGTTGCGGAATACTTACATTGATCGGTTGAGACGATTTGATGAAGAACAAAACTTGTTTTTCTTCCATCAAAGTGGCGCCTAATGAACCAGTCCACTGCTCACTGTTTTCAGTTTTGAGCTGAGAATTTGAGCTCCAAATCTTCGTCGAATGATTCCCGGCTCATGGGTGGGTTTCCCTAACACCTTCGTATGCCTCTTAGAAGTGTACTAGCACTTGGATCTTGCCACAAAATCCACAAATAGCCTCCTCACTGCTCACGTTTTTCTTGACAGAAAAACAGTGAGTTTTTAGCCCCTTGGGCGTGAAAGGAGAAGGAGAAAATGAGAGAGATAGTTGTCTAGGGATTTCAATATTTTCATCTAATAAAAATAATGAATTACCTAGAGTGTAGAGAACGATTTTTGTTTATATAATTTAGGTAAAACCATTTCACCTTTTACCCTAAACTTGGTAGGTGTGGGTAAATGGTTTTCCAAAAGTAAAACAAGGTAGTTGGGTGGTAGGTACACCAACCATTCATGGGCCCCACATATTTGAATTCAAAATTCAAATATCTCTACGAATATTTGCCGCGGCTCGGTTTCGTTTAATCCGATTAAACGAACTTCCGTCGTTAAATAATTAAATCTAATTTAATTAAATATCGATGCGACGTAAATATATTACGAACGTCGTTCACGAATTAATTCTAAATTAATTCGTTCGTTCGCGTTAAAGTCCAACTTTAATTTCGTAATGAAATCCAATTCATATTAATATATCTGATATATTAATTTTAGCCCATTCGAATAAATTAAATAGAAAAATCAAATTTAGCTATTAAATTTATTTTACCGATTAATTCCAAATTAATCGCGTTCTCTCTCTATTTAGACGATACTTTATCCCAGATAAAATATCTCCGTAATTAATCCCAGATTAATTTTCTCTCTCTTTAGACGATACTTTATCCCAGATAAAATATCTCCGTAATTAATCCCAGATTAATTTTCTCTCTCATCAAAATAATCCCAGATTAATTAAAGTGCGAGTCGTCATACTCATCGGTGTATCATTGGGAAGCGACCCATGAGATCTCCGGATATGTTGGCAGTAAATTCGGTAATCGGACTATCCGAACACGTACGTACCAAGTACTACGTTTTACCGATTCACAAGACAAGGTTGGCTTCTAGCAAAGCGCCATGCCTACCCAATTCTCCGGAAATATCCTTACAGGAATATATTGATCTGTATCAGGCGTAATATACATCGTATAGTGCATATCGATCTAGTATCGGATGGTCACGTGCTAGGCCTGGGGCTGGAGTCGTGTCTGCCCCGTACGAAGCACATGTCGGATGTCTGGTAACTAGTCTCTA
Source organism: Zanthoxylum bungeanum (assembly GCA_019454045.1). Classification (NCBI taxonomy): domain Eukaryota; kingdom Viridiplantae; phylum Streptophyta; class Magnoliopsida; order Sapindales; family Rutaceae; genus Zanthoxylum; species Zanthoxylum bungeanum. Next base: position 123,839 of record SKCR01041029.1, read on the forward strand.
TAATCGGATATACATGACCTAGTCATAATATCCCGATGGCCGCGCAGCACTTAAGAGCACTAATACCGTATCCTACGTGACATCATCTCCACTATGACTGGAGTGATACTTCCGTCTTGACATCACACCCAATACTCTACGATTCTCAATATACCCAGTATTAGCGTACACAGAACCGGTTAAAGCCCTGGATAACCAAAAAATATGATTGTTGATATGTGTAAGTAGTTAGCGGTGCAAGTCTCAGGTTAAGACCAAATACACCTACCCTGATTTCGGACTCCCATAGACACATAGTCATACTACCAATGGGATCCCGAGGGGGTCTATCCAGAGCGAAGCTGTTTCCCGTACTATCGGTGAAACACAACCTCCTACTACACTTGCATAAGTATCCAATACTTAAATATATGAGAACTATGCCCGTTATGCCCTCACAACGTGCACAAGTGCAATACTAGTCTTTTACGCATTACCGATGTCCAATCTCGAAAATACTCTGACTAGGGATATTTAATGATTAATCCTTTGTGGACTGATACTGTCTCATATCATTCTCAATCCAGGACTAATCATAGGGACCTCCTATCATTTATATATCTAAGGTGATCTAATCACAAATGATAAGATAGCAATCTCCTTTGTCACATAGTTAATTTGTACAACAACACCATGATCTGTACAAATAGTGACGCTATGGGTCATAATTGTCCAACATTTAGATGATACATCAATCAGTTCAGTTTGGGAGAAGTGCAATTGAAGATCCTAATGCCCATATCAGTAACTTCCTGGAAGTTTGTGGCACATTAAATTACAACCGAGAAAGAGAATAAGCAATGCATTTGTGTGTGTTCCTATATTCCTTGAAAGACAGAGCTAAGGCTTGGCTTCATTCACTGCCAACAGGTTCCATCACAACTTGGAACACTCTTGCTACCAAGTTCCTTGCAAAATACTTTCCCCTAGCCAGAATAGAAAAACTGAGAAACAACATCACATCCTTTATGCAGCATGACTCAGAATCCATTTGTGAAGCATGTGAAAGATATAAGGAATTGCTCTGAAAATGTCCTCACCATTAGATTGCAAAGTGGCTACAAGTCCAAATCTTCTACATAGGCTTTCTAGATTGTTGAAAACTACAGTTGATGTTGCTGCTGGAGGAGTATTAATGGAAAAAGAGGAGATCAAGCTTGGGACTTAATTGAAGAAATGGCTAACAATAATTCTTTATGGCCAATAGAGAGAAGCATGATCTATCGAATAGTAGGAATCCACGAAGTAGGGGCAAACTCAGCTGTAAATGCCAAGCTGGATCAGGTTTGTAAATGCTTGGAAACTCTTAGAACACAAGTTATGAACATCACTGGATCCAAAAGTACACCATATGGAGGAGTACCAGAGGCAGAATCTTACAACCAACATGATGAGACTGTGAACTATGTCAGAAATTTCAACATTCAAAGAAACAATCCATATTCCAATACCTACAACCCAGGTTAGAGGAATCATCCCAATTTCATATGGAGCAATACTTCAAGGTAAAGAACAATCAACCACCAGGATTCCAACAGCAGAATAAAGGCCAGAAGTATTAAAAAGAACCAGGGATAAAAGAAGTGATTGCCTAGATGAAAAATCAAGAAGCCAAATATGTCACTTTAGCATTTGTGGTTCAAAATCAAGCAGCATCTTTGAAGGCACTGGAGAATCAAATGAGACAAACGGCCAATGCTCAGAGTTACAGACCGCAAGGTACCCTTCCTATCAACATATAACCAAATCCAAGGAACATAGGGAATGAGCAATACAAAGCCATCACGTTGAAAAACAGCTTTGAAATCAATAAGAATGTTGGAGTCAAGGAATCTACTGAGAATGTTCCAAAAGAAAGCAATGAAATAGATCCACAGATGGAGGAAAAAAAGGCAAAAGAAAATGATCGAGAAACATTTACTCCACCTCCACATTTTCCTCAGCGTCTCCAGAAACACAAGCTAGATAAGCAATTTGCTCGATTCTTGAATATCTTCAAAAAGCTGCATATCAATATTCCATTTGCAGAAACGTTGGAGCAGATGCCCAGTTATGTTAAATTCATGAAAGATATTTTGTCATGAAAGTGAAGATTAGGAGATTATGAGACTGTAGCACTGATAGAAGAATGCAGCGCCATCATTAAGAGGAAGCTTCCCCCAAAGTTGAAGGATCCTGACAGTTTCACCATCCCTAGTACCATAGGAAAACATTACTTCAGTAAGGCTTTGTGTGGAATATGTACTGGTCAAAGTCGACAAATTCATTTTCCCAGCAAATTTCATTGTCCTTGACATGAAAGAAGACAAAGACGTACCTATCATCCTCGGAAGACCATTCTTGGCTACAGGTCAAACCATCATTGATGTATAAAAAGGTGAACTAACCATGAGGGTGCAGGACCAAGAAGTAACATTCAATGTTTTCAAAGCCATGAAATTTCCAAATGACGAAAATGAGGAGGAATGTTTTATACAAGACGTATTAGATAGTGTCATCCAGAATACAGATGCTATGCAACTTTCCACTGAAAAACTTGAAGCATGCATCGCCAACATGGCTGACAGAGAATTAGATGATGATATTCCAGAATGTATCAATTATCTTGATGGAGCCTCTCACTTCAGATCAACACCACAGTTGGAAAGCTTGGAACTACCAAAAAAGGAGCGGGTCAAGTCCTCAATAGAAAAACCACTGCAGCTGGAACTGAAGCCACTTCCGAGCCATCTCAGGTATGCATACATGGAAAACTCTTCTGATTTACCTGTTATTATTTCTTTATCGCTAATGTGGGTGCAGGAAGATAAGTTGCTGAGAGTGCTACGTGAGTATAAGAGAGCTATTTGTTGGACTATAGCAGACATTCGGGGCATTAATCCATTATTTTGCATGCACAAAATCATGATGAACGACGTGTACGAAGCCACAGTGGAGCATCAACGGAGACTGAATCCAGTAATGAAGGAAGTAGTAAAGAAAGAAATCATCAAATGGTTGGATGCAAGCATCCTCTACCCCATCTCTGACAGCTTTTGGGTAAGTCCTATGTAATATGTACCCAAGAAAGGAGGAATGATTGTAGTTACCAATGAAAAGAACACGCTGATTCCAACAAGAACAGTGACTGGATGGAGAGTGTGTATGGACTACAGGAAGCTGAAGAAAGCCACACGGACGGACCATTTACCGTTACCGTTCATTGACCAGATGCTAGACATACTTGCGGGACATGATTTCTACTACTTTCTGGATGGATACTCGTTGTACAATCAGATTGTCATCGCCCCAGAAGATCAAGAGAAAACCACTTTCACATGCCTGTATGTTACTTTTGCTTTCCGCAAGATGCCATTTGGACTCTGTAATTCTCCTGCCATATTTCAACGTTGCATGATGGCCATCTTTTCAGACATGATAGAACAAAACACGTAAGTCTTCATGGATGACTTCTCAGTGTTTGGAGACTCATTTGACCACTGCTTGCAAAATCTGGGAAAAGTGTAACAAAGATGTGAATACACTAATCTAGTACTAAACTGGGAGAAATGCCATTTCATGGTGCAGGAAGACATTATCCTGGGACATCGAATCTCACAGAAGGGAATTGAGGTAGACAAAGTAAAAATTGAGATGATAAAAAAACTACCTCCACCATCATCCGTTAAATGGATTCAAATTTTTCTTGGGCATGCATGATTTTACAGGAGATTCATCAAAGACTTATCCAAGATTGCTAAACCATTATGCAATCTACTGGAGAAAGACATGTCATTACACTTCACCAAGAATGCCACCATACTTTCGAGATCTTGAAACATAATTTGGTATCTGCTCCCATCATAGTAGCACCAGATTGGACACTCCCATTTGAAGTGATGTGTGATGCCAGTGATTTTGCAGTAGGTGCAGTTTTGGGACAACGTAAGGTGAAAGTTTTTCACACCATTTACTATGCCAGCAAAACTTTAAATGAAGCACAACTCAACTACACAACAACTGAAAATGAGTTGCTCGCAGTTGTGTTTGCTTTTGATAAATTCTGCTCCTATTTTCTGGGTCCCAAAATGGTGGTCTTTATAGATCATTAAGCAATCAAATACCTGATCGCAAAGAAAGATGCCAAGCCCAGCTTGATCCATTGGTGCTTCTAGTAAAATATTTTGACGTGGAAATCTGAGATAGGAAGGGGACAAAAATTCAAGTGGCAGATCACTTGTCAAAGCTTGAAAATGGAGGTACAACTTGCAATGAACTGATAATTAATGAAACTTTTCCAGATGAATAGTTGTTTGCCATCAAGGAGCAGAAAGTCCTATGGTATGCTGAATATGTGAATTACATAATATCAGAAAAATGGCCACTGGAGTGGACACATCAGCAAAGAAAGAAATTCTTAAGAAAAGTCAAGCATTATGTCTGGGATGAGCCGTACCTATTCAAACGTTGTACTGATCAGTTAATATGTTGTTGTGTTCTATAGAAAATTTAACATGTAACTTATATCATGATATAAATTACATATTTGATTTTGAATTAAATAAAATTTAATTTAAAATCAAATCAAATCTTATATTAAATGATTATCTAATAATCATTAATATAAAAACTAAATATTAAACACTTTAATATATAATTTCAAAGTGTAACATTATATAATTATTAATCAAATTAATAATTATATCAATAAATAATTTTCAATTCTCAATTATTATTTTTTAAGTAAGTTCATAATTGGACTATTTAATTATTCTATGGATTTTTATAGTGTAACGAGCTAACACGGGGACCAAATGGACATACAATTTCGAGCTCCAATAATCTCAAAATATTAATTAAAACTCTTTAATTAAATATTTTGAATTGTTAAATTTAGCTTATTCCACTAAAAACCTGAAGGTGCACTCTCATCACTGCAGATATATTTTATACTGAAAGTCATCAGCGTCCACCGATATAATCACTGCATATAGATTGACCCTCCATGAGTATCTCATAATTAGTGTCGGGTCATAATGTCCGTTATACACCTCTAATTATTTTGTGCCATAAGTACCATTGATTCTCTAATGAATGATTTATTCATAATTATTATGAATATTAATCTTTCCATTCGTAATAGAAATACTTGAGCGCTCTAACCGTTCAAGTACCGAATCAACTCTTAAGGAAGATACTCATTTACTTCTCGCAAGGAGTGGATTCCATATCTACGTAAAACGTCATCAGCTACACACCAAACCATGTCCCCAAAATACGTAGCTATTGGTCGGGATTGCATCACCAACCTCACCTTTATAAATCAAAGGAAATAGCCTGCCATGTAGGAGTTCGTAGTACACTTAGTATTAAGAAAAACCCATATATGATCATCTATTAGGTGTCTTCGTTCCCATGTCACCACAGGAATGAACCCGGATCAAAGTCGTCATATAATATGGAATGGACCGTAGCTGTAGATAAACCACAAACAAAGTGCCCGTCTTTGTTTGCTCTCTACGGACTATTTAGGATTTCTAATTTCAGATTTAAATCCTCTTGCATATAACACTTATACACTAAATATGAAAGTACATTTAGTATCCAAGGGCATACATGATAATTTATAATATGCAACTATAAAATCAACATTTTAATTAATGAATACATGAATGGTTTATTACTTAAAGTAAAATCTCGATTACATATTACATTATGCTCTTAGTCATATATCCCAATAGGGGCCTGCCTAGCATGAGGATGAAAATGTCCTCATGGCATTGGCCGTCTTATGATCTGTAGCTTAGTTCTCCTGAGAGGTTTGGACTGTGAGGTCCAAAATTATTATTTTAAATAACATGGGGCAGGACGCTGCCTTAGTTGCATGAATGTTTTCGTGTCGGTGCGAAGTGTGTGATACGTTATTATTGGAGTTGGTGCTTGGAGCGCCAATCCGAACACTCTATTATATATTTTATTATTTATTAATAAAATAACTACATATTCATTTCATTATTAATGGTATTGTCATTATGCGTATTAGATTGATGTATATATATGCTAAGAATGACATTGACCTTAGAATAGTCTTGTAGTATTACTGGACACTATGTGGTCCGTCATTGGGATAAGTATTACTATAGTAAACTATTCTTAAAGTATAAATATATTCATAGTCGTTGGTTTTGGAATACTGTCGAATTCCTATAACCTAGAAGACTAGAAAATGTCGTTGTAGGCATTGCATTTTTGCATATCAGCCCGATGATGAGTCTCGTATGGAGACACTACCTCTTTAGTTGTGAAAGCCGTGGGAAACGGACGTTGGAAGGGTAAAGTTGGAAAATGAAATTTTTGTTAGATTTAACTCGCTTGTTTCGCTTCGGGTTCGCTGTTGAACCTCTGTTTTAAAACACACCAAACCCATTAAAACACATCTCACAAATTAAATATTAAAATATTTAAAACACATCTCACAAATTAAATAATTAAAACCAATTAAAATTAAACTTAAATTAATTAAATCACATTCACCAATTAAATTGAACTTGAAATTAATTAAATTAATTCCTTATTAAATAAAACACATTCCTAAATAAATTAAATCACCTTCCTAAATTAAATAATCATATCCTTAACTAAAAAGAATAAATCAAATCACTTCCATTAATTAAAAGATTTTCCCTAGCTCATTTTATTAAAAGATATCCCCAATTAACACACAAATCCTTCTCCTACCCAAACAAGGTAAAACCTCCTCCCTTAGCCTATAAAAAGAACCATTCACCCCCTTACCAAACCTTGGCTGGCGGGGGGAATTCTCACAAAAAACACATCAAATAAACCCTAAACTCTCACAGCCCTCTCTCTCGCACTCAAAGGATCTACGCTACCTCTCCCTCACCAAACACTCACGCTAATTGCCCCAGTAACAGTGCCCTTGCCCTCATCACGTCCACAGCCACTCACAAACCACCTCACGCCCCACAGTAACAAACACACGTCCTTGACTAGCCCACTAAGTTTCACAGCACACACGCACAGTCTCCATAGGCCCTTAGCAGCCACGCAGCCCACACTGCCCTGCACACACTGTCTCACGTCCACACAGAACGGCGCCTTGGCAATTCACGCCACTTGCCCTTGAACTCAGCCATAAGTCTTCACGCATATTGCCCACTTCAAACTCCACTAACTTCCCTCTTTGACTTCACCCAATTAACGCCACACGTCCTCTGCCTTTAACTCAATCCACGCCATTCTGTCACAGTTCACAATAAACGCAACAAACAGCCCCTTAACGCATCAATATTTTGCCTAAATCAACGCCTGAAACTGCCACACAAACACAGCCGCAAATTTACCCCACTACACAGCCCAGTTTGCCGCATAAATAGCCTCTAAAACAACCCCTCCAAACGCCCAAAACAGTCCCCGAATCGGCCAAAACAGTGACCTGAAAAACAGCAGCAAAACAGTAGAGAAACGGAGTGAAAACAACCACCCGAGCAGTGAAACCGCGAGGAAAATCGTTGGATTAGTGAACCAGAAAAGTTGCGGAGTATCAATACTTCCGACGGCCGTGTAACGCGCTTTCGAGGAACGACAAAAGAGGTTAGACCTGAGGGCACCCTTTTATTCATTATCTTTCCTTTATTTTATTTAATTTGAATATTATCGCATGAGAGTCGTTTGAGGCATGATGTGATTGTCGGATGAGCGGGATATGTGTTCCCTTTCGTGGTATATCGGATGGAAACCCGGACGTAAATTCCATAGCTGATTCCGAATGGACGGTAGTATGGTCTGCACTTGGGATACAATGCCCCGTACCACTTAAGATACACGTATCTCGTCTCATCCCAACTTGTATTTGAGCATGTTATAGTCTTTAGGTTATTTGTTTATTATTTAAAAGCATGGTTTAATTTAGTTTGTTATTTATTTGTTAAAGCATGTTTAGGTTGATCATTATGCATGTTCTTAGTTCATGATGCTTTTGGGTAATGATTTATACATGTTGATTTAATGGTTCAATATGCTTGTTGTGTTACATTGCGCGGAATTATTTGGATGAAAGCATGTTAGATCTAAGTACCCTTGAGCATGATTATTGAGTAGACTTGGTTGATTCATTGCACAAACTATATCATCACAAGTGACATAAGTAAGGGACCATTCCAAACCCAACGGTTTGAGGTCTTCCCTTGCAAGGGGTGAGTGCGGCCTTAAATATTTGTCCCGGTTCACACCGGGTGGCGACTCCATGTTATTTTGTACTCCCAACTAGGCCGCGAGCCTAGAACAGCGTCGCCCAAGTTCTGTTGTCTACAGTCGTATATTGGAATTGAAGTTCCAATGGTTTAAACCCGATATACCATGAGCTTTTTAAGCTCGTATAGACGTGTGGGTATTGGTTGGACCAAATACTGAATCACTCATATATGATTCCTAATAGTTGGAAGTACACACCACCGTCAATATGAATCTCCTCAAGTCGAGTAGCATATAAAATCCTTTGACTATATGATATCATTGATTTTAAGTGAGATCTTCCACACTTTGATGCCATGTATGTCAGAAACCTTTTAGGGTATGCCCTCTAGATGTTCGTTGGGGGTGGACTGATACACTCAGTAATCAAGTACGAAGCAAAATAGAATATGTTGGCCCATATGTGTATCATAAGGGGTTTAGGTATCCATGTTAGTAAAGTTGCAATTCTTAAAGCTTTGGCCAAAGTCGATCACCTAGGGTAGATCATATCAGTTATGAAGAATCGTGGATATATCGACATGAGATGTGCACCTCAAAAACTTGACGGTATATTCTATGTTTCCTAAGCATAACTCGGATAGCCTACAACGGAAGGATTGTTAAACATATGTGATAACCTCGATTTATATTGATCGGAAAGGTCGTTCGTGTTCTTCGCGAATTTGGAGGTGCCGAATTGGGTACATATTAGCTAGGCTTATATGACGAACGTGTCTGAACTTAGAGAGTCCCAATATTAATTGTACTCATTGAGCACTTGGGTAGCCGATTAATTTTGATAAAAGATAATATTCGATATTATAATTATCAACCAAGATAATCAAGTATTATTGGATAACATTGATTATTTACTTTGACCTATTTAGATTAATTGGATTAATTCAATATTACACAAAGGGCTTAATTATAAATTCATAAATATCTCTACCATTTGAGAATATTTTTGTAATTCCAAATTTGTATTAATAGGTGTAAATCTATAGGTCTTTATTTAATTCGATTAAATCAAAGTGTAGACATTGAACTAATCCATTAAGTAAAAATTATCTTGATTTAATTTACTTAAATCATTGTGGTAGACAATAGGATTAGTCACAACTAATTATTAATATTTGGATGAATTTAATTAAGCATACCTAATGTTTGATAAGACATTTATTGATTAAAAATTGCCTAAGTTTTGCTATAAATAGCAAGCTTTATGAAGGTTTTAATTAAGCTTAAGCAAGGTAAATATTTATGAAAGCTATACACAAGTATTGTCTTAGAGAAAATTAGTCTAAGTTAGAGAAGTTTTAGAGAAGCTTGTGAGGTCTCTAAAATATTTCATTTAGGAGAAATCAATATTTGATCTTGGAGTGAAGTTTGCTTTCATTGGAATCAAGGTTGGACCTTGAAGAAAAGCTTGCAACACTTTGGAAGTTCTCCCACCATTTCAACAAAGAGAAGGAGATTGGATCTTTGCTTCAAGCTTGCTAGGTAAGTTTGAAATTCCCTTAAGTTATGAAATATATATTGGATGCATGATCACATTATTTAATATTGAAATAAAGCTAATAAATTGTGTTATGATACTTTAGAAGTATAAACACAACATACTTGTAATTAGGTCAAATATGTTCATATTGGACATGAAACAATTAATAAGAGTTTAGAATTCAAGATTAAAAGCTTAGAGCTAAGGCTACCATTCTAGAATCACTTGAACACCTTTAGGTGAACTAGAATTTTTTTTTTTGGAAATTAGGTGAACTAGAATTCTTCATGAGACATTTCTTATTGGGATTCTAAAATTGGTTTATGATTAGATTCAAAATTTACACAAGTGAGTATTTAGAATAAATTTATATTTTTGTAAAAATATTTGATATTTTGAAAAACTTAATTTTTATTCTATAACATATGTTGATGTTGGTTTTAATGTTAAAATTAATTTTGGGTATTTTGAAAGTGCTTAGGGAAAGCCGAAAATAATTGAAACAAAATAAATAAAAAAAATTACACAGCTCGCGCACAGTGCGTGCGACACTGTAGCGTGATGGGTTAACGCAGTCACCCAATATCATCATTAGTGTGAGGATACAAATGCTTGGAACTTAGGTCACTCTGGTAAAATATTAGATGTAGCATGATAGGTTAATATAGTCACCTAATATCATCATTAGTGTGAGGGTGTACATACGAAGCTCATTAGTGCACATTGACAAGTAAACACCTAGAACACATCTTAATCCAATATCGTCATTAGTGTGAGGATAAGAAATGGTTCAGGGTCAAACTAGGAGTCACATGATGTGATTGACCTTTAAGGTCTACCTAATGAGTTTATAAAGGCCAAGATCGTCATTAGTGTGAGGTTGGAGTAAATGGCATGCGATCTAATTCCCGCTTTGATAGTCAAATTTCTATTTTTCGTTAAGGGAGATTACAGAGAATTACGTAAAGTGGTGGGATGGCACTAATAGATTTAAAATTCCATAATCAATTAGTGTTATTATTTTGAAATGAAAACTGTTCTGCTACTATTTAAAATGTTGTCTTATAGATGGCTGCCGCTAATCTATTGATGAGACTTTTGGATACCAATAAGCTAAAAGGAGCCGAGAACTATTTCAAATGGGAAATGAACATTCACCTTGTCTTAGAGTTTGAAAAGTTGACTTATGTTAGTGTCAATCCACTGTCTATTGAAATCGATCATGACTCCACTCCAGAAGAGCGAGAAACTTTTAATAGATGGAAGGATGATAACCTGAAGGTGAAATCCTACATCTTGGGATCGTTGGTTCCAGATTTACTAAGACAGTACATTGAAGTACTGGATGCTTGAAGCATCATGCGAACACTTAAGGAGTTGTTCGAGGAAAATCAAGAGATGGAACTTTATCGAAGGTCTAAGGAATTATTCCGTGCTGAACTCAAGGATGGAGGAGCTATCAGCGTTCATGTTTTGAACATGATCGACCAAATTCGATACTTGGAACGATAGGGCATTGTAATTGATGAACGGCTGGGCCGTAATTTGATTCTATCTTCTTTGTCTGGTTCTTAGGCTGCCTTTGTATTAAACTTCCATAGGCACTCGATGCAAGCTAGCTACGATGAACTTCATAACTTGCTACGCACGACGAAGCAAAATTTAAGAAAAGGTAACCACATTTTATACCTCCATGGTCAAGCTGGCTCTTCAAAGACTCTTGGTAAGTCAAAGAAAATAAAGATGGGGAAGAATAAGATTGCAAAGAGGAACTCCAAGAAGCGCAAAAGTGCAAAACCGCAAGTAACTCATGACCAATGCCTGCATTGCAAGAAGTTTGGACACTGGAAGAAGGACTATCCAGAGCTTATAGGAAAAGCAGGACCTTCAGGTACGCTTTGTATCTTTCCAATTATTGACATCTCCCTTAGATGCAAATAGTGGATGTGTGTTAGACATTGCCAGTCCTACTCATATTTACAACTCCCTCCATGAATTAAGGGTAACGATAAGGCTGAATAGAAGGGAGATCGAGCTTAGAATTGGCAATAGCAAGACATTGGATGTTAAAGCCATAGTAACGATTGTTTTAAATCACCCCAATGGATGTAAATTAGATTTACGAGACTGTTATTATGTACCCTCACTTATCAGACAAATAATATCACTACCAATATTAGATAAAGGGGTTATAAAAGAAACAATAGGATGAAACATTATATTTATATGATAAAGATAATTTATTGAAATGTGAATGCTTTTTATCAAACAGTCACTATGTTTTGGAAACATATAGAGATGTTTTTAATTGAAGGAAAATAAAAATAGGAAATCTGAATTAAGTAATACTGAATTATGGCATATGAGATTGGGCCACATAGGTGTTAGACGTCTATTCAAATTGGTAAAGGATGGTTTATTTAAAAATCTTACCTTAGATACTTATCCGATTTTAAGTAATACATCTAAGGAAAGATGATAAAGGCCCCATTTCGAGGTGTTGGACATCGTGCTGGAGATTTATTGGAACTAATACACAGCGTGTGTGTGGTCCATTAAATCATACCGCTCATGATGGTTCAACTTACTTCGTAACTTTCAGGAAGACAAGTCTAGATTTGGATGTCTATTTGATGAAACATAAGTCGGAAATATTTGACAAGTTCAAAAATATTAAGAAACAAAGTAGAAAAACAAACCAGTAAATGTTAGGATATGCCCTATACCTAACTTGTGGATGGGCTATATGTACATGTATTTGTAATATTTTCATTAATTAATAAAATGGCAATATTTATTATACATGTCTTACATAATTATATGAATCATCAAACACTGTAATAAGCCCTTGGAGTAATAAGATGATGGCTTCCACGCCTTATGAGATCATTACTCTTAAACGTTCCAGTAATAGTTTTGTGAATAATATTGGTGTTCACAAAGCGGAGAGACTAGCATGATGATATAATACGCCCTCAAGTAGGGTAGCCGATCTCATAGGCTACTAGCAGAGATCCGTCCACTTGGTATATCACATGGATGCATGAGTTGCTCATGTCCATCGAACTGACCGCCGAAATTTTTCACATGAAGTGTTTATCCCATGTGTCTGTGAGAACTTTCATGTATCGATAATATGACTAGTCCTTAGACTTGAGGTGTTTACAATCTTATGTGTGGATCAAATAAATTTGACATTCTCCTTCCTCGATTCAAAAGATCTGGTCATAAGGGTATGATTGGGTCATTGTTGAAACATATAAAGTTTGTAGAGATGCAACAGAGAATCGTCACTCTCTCGGATAATATTTTCTTACAAGAGTAGTATTCCAGTTCAAGGGTTGATATGTGTGATCAATGCTTGAGACTGTGGCCGCATCGGAAGAATCATGTGAGATTCTTGGGTTAGCACGATCATGACACTATCAACATCATAACTTTGACTATATGGGTAGACATTTTCCATACCCTAGGTCAAACGGTGGGGATACATTGAGGCGAGGACCGTATCATATGTAAATCACATACAAATGGGTATTATCTTTCTTTCTCATTTGGGGGCCTTGGCATGTACTAGAGTCAACCTTGGTCATTGAAATCGAACGACCATCTGATCGGAGGATAATTTATGTTCAATTAATTATCATGATTCATTTTATGTCCAACTTGAGGGGAACCCAAAAGGTCACACACAACAAAGTCGAAATCAATGGTTAATAGTGCACAGTACAAATTTAACAGCATATATGATTACTGTAGGAATTGTTCATAAATGGTTCAATGTGTTTAATTATTGAACAGATCATTTATGAGGTTCCATAGTGGCTTAGGGATTGGTGAATGACGATAGAGGCACTTTGGGAATTGGAATAAATAAATAAATAAATAACGTGAATAATAACGTGAATAGTAAATTTTTTTTTTTTGAATTCCAATTCGGCCCAAACTCTTATTAGGGTTTTATAATCTCATTAAACCACTAAATTAAGATCCAATGGCTAAGATTAAATTAGCTTTTATCCCACATCGAATTCTTATTAATTTTGTTGTATTTGGAGCACCTATATAAACCTAACGAATTCTTTACAAATTTTGTACCAAACCTTTCATATCTTGGGTTTATATAAGTGAGCAACTCTAAAGTTTAAGAGTAAGCCACTGATTTTGAGGATCCTTAAGTCTAATTGACTAGAGGAACCTCGAGTTAAAAGTTTTGAGGTATTTGCCTAGGCTAGCACCAAGGGCAAAATACCGTGCACTCAAGGCGTAGTCTTGTCGTTGAGTTTTGGCTTTGGTGTGTGCATCTTTGGAGGCCACACACTTGGGTGGCTCTTTGGAACGTGGAAGAATTTGTTGAGTACGAGAAAAGCTTGTAGATTGGGGGGAGGACTGGAGGAGTCTTCGGTTCAAGTAAGTCTTTTTCTTTCTTTATTTTAATTAGAGTTCTTATGATAGTAGCATGTTTAGGTTTATGTTCTATGCATGTTTATGAGTTTTTATGCTTAGAATATATAGTAACATGGCTAAGCTTGTAGAATAATCAAAACAAATGGTCTTGGGCAAATGGATAGCGCATCATAATTTGATTTATTAAATTTTCCGCTGCGCACTCGCGACTGCTTCCAACAATAAATTCATCAGATGTCTTCTGTCAAATCGAGGCAATGAATACATGAGTGAAGAATTCATAAATTATTTAAGGGAGAGTGGAATTCTTACCCAATATAGCCCACTAGGAACAACTCAACACAATGGTGTGTCTGAGCGGAGAAATCGTACTTTATTGGGTATGGTGCAATCAATGATGAGCTATATAGATCTTCCTTATTACCTTTGGGGTTACGCTTTACTTTTTGATGTCCACATACTTAATAGGGTTCCATCGAAAGCTGTTTCTACAACCCCCTATCAAATATGGTTCAGTAGAAATCCAAGACTTAGGTATTTAAAGATTTGGGGTTGTCCTGCTTAAGTTAGAGTTGCGCAGCGGGATAAACTATCACCCATGGGGTATAAATGTAGGTTCGTTAGATATCCTGATAATTCCATGGGATATCAAGTCTATGATCCGAGCAACGAAATGTATTTGTTGTTCGCTTTGCTACTTTTCTTGAAAGGAATTTTTGAGATAAAGTGGAAATTATAGAGAGATTGAACTTAATGAGTTTAATCCCAACATTAACGAACCTGAGATGGAACCAGAGATCCAACTAGGTGAATGATCTTCAACACAGGTTCTACATAAGTCGAATAGAAAATAAAAGCTTCCATAGAGATTTTTTTAACATATTATGTGACCTTGATGTTCTCCTCTTGGAGGAAGCATATCTGACTATATATAAACAAGCGATATTAGATATCGAATCGGGAAAATGGTAGAAAGCCATGAAATCTGAGATGGATTCTATGCATGACAATCAAGTCTGGGACTTAGTTGAACTTCCCGAAGGAGTTAAACGTATAGGTTGTAAATGGGTTTACAAAAGAAAGCGAGAGCCTAATGGAAAGGTGGAACCTTTAAGGCCCGACTGGTAGCTAAAGGTTACACTTAACGTCCTAGGATTGACTATGAGGAAACTTTGTCACCAGTGGCCATGCTAAAATCTATTTGGATTCTCTTAGCTATTGTTGCATATCACGACTATGAGATATGGCAGATGGATGTGAAAACCGTTCTCCTAAATGGATTCCTTGAAGAGGATATCTATATGGAACAACCAGAGGGTTTCGTATACAGTGAGACTTCAAACTTGGTTTTTAAGCTCCAAAAGTCTATTTATGGACTTAAACAGACATCCTGAAGCTGGAATCTTCATTTTGATGAGATAATTAGATTATCTAGATTCATCAAGAATGAGGAAGAATTATGTGTCTATAAGAATTTAGTGGGAGCATGATAGTTTTCCTAGTCTCGTATGTAGATGACATCCTTATCATAGGAAATGATATAGGGATGATGCAAAATATGAAAGCATATCTTTACAAGAACTTCTCCATGAAAGATATGGGTGAAGCTTCATATATACTAGGTATAAGGCTCTATCGGGATAGATTTAGGAAGCTTATAGGATTCTCACAATCAACGTATATAGATAAGATGTTATAAAGGTACGGTTTTACCAACTGTAAGGCAGCAGATGTACCTTTTGTTGGACAATTATGACCCATAGCATCACTATTTGTACAGACATTGTGTTGTTGTACAAATTAACTATGTGACAAGGAAATTGCTCTTTTATCATTTGTAATTGGATTACCGGGATATATAAATGATAAAAGTCCATATGATTACGACCGGATTAATAAGATATGAGACAGTATTAATCCACTAAAGTTTAATCATTAAAATATCCATAGTCGTAGTATTATCGAGATTAGACATCGATAATGCGGAATAGACTAGTATTGCACTTGTGCACGTTGTGGGAGCATGACGGCATAATTCTCATATATTTAAGTATTGGATACTTATGCAAGTGTGATAGGAGGTTGTGTTTGCCGATGGTACAGAAACAGCTTCGCTCTGGATAGACCCCTCGGAATTCCATTGGTAGTATGACTATGTGTCTATGGAAGTCCAAATCAGGGTAGGTATATTTGGTCTTAACCTGAGACTTACATCGCTAATGCTTGAGACAATCAATATACTTTAATTTTGGTCGTCCAGGGCTTTAACAAGTTATGTGTACGCCTCTTCTGGGTATATGAGAATCATAGTGTATTGGGTGTGATGTCAAGATGGAAGTATCACTCCAGTCATATGGAGATGATGGTCACGTAGGATACGGAACTAGTACTCTTATGTATTGTAGTCATCGGGATAATATGACTAGGTCATGCTTATCCGATTATAGAGACTAGTTACTACTAGAGATTGGATATGTGCTTCGTACGGGCAGACACAATTCCAGCCCCAAGCCTAGCACGTGACATCCGATACGGGATCGCAATACGCAATACTACATATACTACAACTGATACAGATTACATATTCCTTTTGTTGGATAATATGACCCATAGCGTCACTATTGTACAGATCATATTGTTGTTGTATAAATTAACTATGTGACAAGGAAATTGCACTCTCATCATTTGTGATTAGATCACCATAGATGTATAAATGAAGAGAGTTTCATATGATTAGTTCCTGGATTGAGAATGATATGAGACAGTATCAGTCCGCGAAGGATTAATCATTACATCCCTAGTCGTAGTATTATCGAGCCTGGACATCGATAATGCGGAATAGGCTAGTATTGCACTTGTGCGCGGTGTCAGGGCACAACAGCATAGTTCTCATATATTTGGGTATTGGATACTCATGCAAGTGCGATAGGAGGTTGTGTTTCACTGATGGTACGGGAAACAGTTTCGCTCTGGATAGACCCATCGGAATCCCATTGGTATTATGACTATGTGTCTATGGGAGTCCGACATCAGGGTAGGTGTGTATGGTCTTAACTTGAGACTTGCACCGCTAATGCTTACGACAATCAATATACTTTAGTTGAGGTCGTCCAGGGCTGTAACAGGTTCTGTGTATGCCAATGCTGGGTATATTGAAAATCGTAGAGTATTGGGTGTGATGTCAAGACGGAAGTATCACTCCGGTCATAGTGGAGATGATGTCACGCAGGATACGGTATTAGTGCTCTTAAGTGCTGGCCAGCCATCGGGATATTATGACAAGGTCATGTATATCCGATTATAGAGACTAGTTACCAGACATCCGACATGTGCTTCGGACGGGGCAGACACTTATCCAGCCCCAGCCCTAGCACGTGACTATCCGATACTGGGCCAATATACGATACTTGGTATACTATGGTTGATATAGATCTTAAATATTCTTATATGAATATTACCGGAGAATTGGGTAGACTTCGTGCTTTTCTAGAAGCCGATCTTGTCTCGTAAATCGGTAGAACGTAGTACTTGGTACGTACGTGATTCGGATACTCCGACGACCGTATTTACTGCCGAACTTATCCGGGGATCTCATGGGTCGCTTCCCGATAATGCACCGATGACGCATAACTCGCACTCATAAATAATCTAGGATTATGTAGAAGAGAGAGAGAAAATTAATCTAGGATTAATTACGGAGATATTTTTCTAGGATAAAATATCGTCTAAAGAGAGAGAATGATTAATTTAGAATTAATCGGTAAATTATATATTCGATATATTAAATGAAATTAGATTTCGACGCGGAATTAAAATTAGATTTTAATTCGGGCGAACGAATTAATTTAGAATTAATTCGTTAGCGACGTGAATAGTGAATTCGCTAGGCGTAATCATTTAATTACGACGCAACGGAAAATTCGCTAATTAGGAATTAGCGAAACGAGCCCGAGTGTGATTGCGAGCGCATTCATATTTCGAATTCGAGTACGGCGACGCATGTCACATCAAGCGTCAAATCATTCGTCACATCAAGCGTCAAATCAAAAGTCACTTTGAGTGATGTGATTGATTGATGTGATTGAGTTGATTGATTGATAGACACACATCAAGTCACTTGATATAGTGACATGAATAGTGATGGGTGTTGTTGGAATAGTGTTGGGGTTGAGAGAGCCATTACCATTACTTTATTTGATAAATTAAAATGGTAAATGCTTATTAATTTTTGGAAAAATATATAAAGCATTTTTGTAATTCATTTTAAAACTTAACCATTACACAACACCACCAATTCTTCTCTCTTTCTCACGCCCAAAAGGGCTATTTTTCTCTTCTTCACAGCTCACTGCCGTGAGCTTCAAGGGAGGCAATGAGTGGTTTTTGTTGCAAAAACACAAGTGCTAGCACACTTACGAGACTGCGAAGGTGTTAGGGAGGTTCACCCATGAGGCGGGATCCGTTCGACGAAGCTTGGAGCTTGACGAAGGACCAAATTTGAAGCCAAAACAGTGAGTAAATCACTGCAGTTCACGCCCTTTGCAGTGAGGATTTTAAAGTTTTTTTGCTTGCCGCATCTCTCAACCGATCGATGTGAGTATTCCGCTACCTCCATTGATGT
>SKCR01041030.1:0-115425 GCA_019454045.1 Zanthoxylum bungeanum
AGGATAATACAACTTTAGGACGTTATAACTGTCATACGTTGTAACTCCTAGGGTCTTTGTCTAATATACACGATCACTTAATCAGATTTTGTTCAATATAATCATAATTAGTATCTAATCATAATAGATCGAATATGTATATTAAAAGACAAGATGTACTACCATTAAATAAGTATTGATATATGGAAAAAGAAATTATTCGTATATGAATCAGACATAAATACGATCCAGATTGGCACTCCGAGCACCAACCCTAACAACTATAGCAGTGGGATGATCCAATATCGTGCATGATCTGGTTGTCCAGTTATCCTGGTTGTGATTCGATGATCCGGTAAGTGGTTAACGTGTAACCGAGGAAAGTATTTTCTGGAAATCCTGTCATGAGTCTCTTTGCGTAATCACACTTTGTTTTTAATGTATGATATAGGTGAAATATGAATAAATGAGAGGCATTTGATACCGATTAAGTTAATGGATAAAAAAATATTTTAAAACTCAATTTCGTTCGCCGACGCGCTTCCGCAGTTTTTGCCCCAACAGAAAATGGTATTAGTACAAGTATGATCATGCAACCATAATACATTTCTTGCAATACTATATGATATTAGAATCCAAATTAGTGTTTACACATGTTTTTAATCAAGATGTTTCTTGAATTTTTGGTTTCACATTAACGGAAAGCGTAACAGGGCCTTAATAGTTAAGTTGTGTTATAGTTTCCTGAATAGAACTAATTTTTCAAGAGATTGATCTAGATTAAATATCTACATTTAATGTAGATTTCGAGCCTTGACCCCTCTTTAGGGAAATCCCTGTTGATAAGGCTCAATAGTAATTAGTGTGAGGGAACACTTGTTTCTAGGTCTGCATTGTTAATATAGATTCAGGTATTTTCCTGATGCTATGATTGTATCGTGCCAAAACTATGCAGTTATAGCTAATGATAGTTCGTTTGCTCCGGTAGAACTTATATAAAAGAGATAAATTCAAGTGAAAATGAAAATCTTAAACGTACTAAAGCTGTCAGGGTTACATGAGTATCTTGAATTTATAATTGAAAAGGGTAGCCTTGAATACGCCTCCTTGTAAACATGTCAAAGCTGTCACAATGAGAAATGGTTCAGGATTAAAATCAGGAGTCACAGTAAATGTGATTGACAATAAGTTGTTTACCTGTGAATATACGTAGGCGAAAACGTGCAAAAGCAGTGAGCTGAAATATACTCGTGGGTCCACTTCCTACTCTAGAATTTAATTTAATTATTGAATTCCCATTTTTCGTTGGGGTTTACGATATTACGGAAACTAGTGGGAGGTAATGTTGGATTAAAAATTCAATATCTAGGTAGTGACTAATATTATGGAAAAAGACTGCTAATGTTTCCCTTATTCTATCGTATAGATATAATTAAACTTATAATCTATTGCATGCATGTTTATATATGTTTTCAGACTTTACTTCTGGTTGCAGGTTTTTTATAATAGCTTCTAAATTAGAGTAATCTATGATATAATTAGATTCGTCTAAATAATTAGGAAATGTTGTTACGATTTTCTTGGAAAATCAAGATAGTTAGTGTAGACACTACATTTTTACATAAAGCCCAATGATGAGCCTCGTATGGAGGCACTACCCGATAAGTTACGGAAGTTGTGGGAAACGGACGTCGGAAGGGAAAAATTTAAAAATAAATACATCAACAAATTTAACTCGCAAATTGGCCTCGGGTTCGCCCGCTTAATCTCTGTTTTAAAATATTAAGCCTCGGCCCAAAACCCCCGCACCCATCCAAAACCCATTTCGCCCAAGCCCAATCCAAAAATAAATAAAACATTTAAAACACATGTCTCAAATCCAATTAAATTAAATAAAATCCCCATTCCTAAATTAAATAAATCACATTCCAAATTAAATAAAACAAATCAAATTAAATCCAATCTAAATAAATCACCTCCCAAATTAAAGAAATTCCCCCCTAAAAATATAAATATGCTTTCCCTAAATTAAACCCACCCATAATTGCTTGATTTGTTTCTTTTCAAAATCCATGCACAACCCTAACCCTAGGATACCATTATAAAAAAAAACCAAAATCCAAACCATTTCCCTTAGCTCTAACCCTCACGAAAAAAAACAAAACAAAAAAAAAACCCTAAAAAAAAGAACATCTCTCGGCCTCCTCTCTCCTTAACCACCATCACACACGGCCTCTTCCCCACTCACGCAACATCTCCTTCTTCCTGCGTCACAAACCTCACAAACTCTCGGCAACTTGAACAAACACTCTCATACACAGCTTCCCCTCTCTCGGACCATGAAACCCTAGACAATTACCTCTCCCTCCAGGCATGCTCCCTCACTAACTCGACAAATATAAACCCTAACAGCCCTATCTCTCTCACCCCACTACCCTCTCATTCGGCAAGAAGACACTCAGCCCTTACCACCGACAAGAACACCACTTAAACAACAAAACGTTAAAAATCCTAAGTCCAAGCAACAAACGGCACCTGATAATTCTCTCCTCACTCAACCTTATACCCTTCACACACTGCCCTGTGAATCGAAAAAAAACCAAACCCTTAAGCCAAACCGAAAACTCACATACAAACCTCACACGGCCCTCACCGACTCATAAACTGCCCACAACGCAGCCCTTCTCACCTTGAACACATGAACCACACTCAACCTGCATACAACAAAAACGCACAGCTCGTTCATCAAACCATCCACAAACACCCCTCTCTGACCATCACAAACAGCCATCAAAAAGCCACCCTTCTCGGCATCAACAAACAATCACCATCACCTCTTAGCCTAAACGCATACACAGCCCCATAACCCTTGGCTTCTTTCACGTGAAACAGCCCTATAACCGAAAAATAATCGGCACAAAAAATAGTCAAAAACCAGTCAAAAAATTAGCCCCCGAACCATCCAAGAACAGTGAAGAAATCTGCAGTCCAAAACAGTGAGAAAATAGGAGAACAGCGAAGGAAAATTATGAACCAGCAAACCAGAAAAGTTACGGAGCATTAACCCTTCCGACGACGACGTAACGTACTCCCGGGAAGCGACTTAAAAGCTAAGACCTTAGGGCATCTTATGTTATATTTTATTTTGTTATCCCAGACACGGCATGGTTGGTTGGACGTGGAATACGTCCAACCGGGCATGCGAAGCCCTATATTAAAAACGGCCAAACCATTGGTCACATCTCTTTACTATTCCGCATTTATTTTCAGTAATTTATTTTCCTTTAATATTTCGTACTTAGCTTACTATTTATCGTTTCTGTTATTTATTGTTGTTTCATCACATGCATTATCATATTCCATGCATACATTGAGTTGATGATTGCGTGCTATCTCTTGTGGTATATCAGATTGAAACCCAGACGTAAATTCCGTAGCCGAATCCGAATGGACGGTAGTGCGGTCTGTACTTGGGATACAACTACATGTACCGCTTGAGAAATTCTCAAGCATGTGTTACATTTTGGTATTTAATTTTGTTCCGTTATTTATTTTTGATGTGTTGTTTCTTTAGTCATGCATTGATAATTTTAATGCACATGGGCTAACTAGGGTGGATTAAAGATTCTATATTCGAGGGAAATACCTGGAGGCTACCTTTACCACGATGTTTTGCCGCGCCTTTTATTATGTCATCTACCCTTTGCATATCATTGCTTTATTTACGCATGCATTGCATTCTAGTGAGCATGGGCTAACTAGGGTGGATTAAAGGTCCTCTATTCGAGGGAAATGCCTAAAGGCTACCTTTACCACGATGTTTTACCGCGCCTTTTATTATGTCATTTACCCTTTGCATATCATTGCTTTATTTACGCATGCATTACATTCTAGTGCGCATGGGCTAACTAGGGGTGATTAAAGGTCCTCTATTCTAGGGAAATGCCTAAAGGCTACCTTTACCACGATGTTTTGCCACCCCGGATGAAGTACACTATATTGAATGGGAAATGTGTTTAATCGGGCATACAAGTTCCCATATTATTTATTTGTTTATTCATGCATTGATAATTTAATGCGCATGGGCTAACTAGGGTGGATTAAAGGTCCTCTATTCGAGGGAAATGCCTAAAGTCTACCTTTACCATGATGTTTTACCACGCCGGACAAAGTACACTTGATTGAATAGGAAATGTGTTTTAATCGGGCATACGAGGTCCTATATTATGTATTTGGGTGATCCTCCATGGAATCTCCAAGCTCCAAGCTTCACAAGGTGATTCCTTGCTCACGAAATCACTTCCCTAACACCTTTGTATGCCTCCTAGAGTGTGCTAGCACTTGATGATTTTGCCACAAATCATCATTTTCCTCCTTGTGTTTCACGGTGAAACTGAACCAGAAGAAGAAATGTGGCAGTTCTGCCGAGAGAGAGAACAGCCATTTTGGCTCCAAAATGCCCTAAACTGTAAAGAGAGAGAGAATGAGTGGGAAATAAAAAAATTTTAAAAGGGTTTTTATAATTTCAAAATTATTAAAACCTTTTACCATTTCTTTAATTTCCAAATAGGCAAACATTAAATGCTTGTCAATCACCACAAATCAACTCACATCAATCACTCAAATGTCACATCACTCAAAGTGACATGTGATTTGACGCTTGATGTGACTTGCGATTTTACGCTTGATTTGACTTGCGTGCCACACTCGATTCGAAATGTGAATGCGCTCGCAAACAATCCCGGGTCGGTTCGCTAATCCAAATTAACGAATTTTCTGTTGCGTCGTAATTAAATGATTACGCCTAGCGAAATCACTATTCACGTCGCTAACGAATTAATTCTAAATTAATTCGTTCACCAGAATTAAAATCCATTTAATTTCCTTCCGCGTCGAAATCCAATTTTGTATATATCAAATATATTATTTTACCGATTAATTCCAAATTAATCATTTTCTCTCTCTTAATTGATATTTTATCCCAGATAAAATATCTCCGTAATTAATCCCAGATTAATTTTCTCTCTCATTAAATTAATCCCAGATTAATTAAAGTGCGAGTCATACGTCATCGGTGAATCTTTGGAAGCGACCAATGAGATCCCCGGATATGTTGGCAGTAAATCGGGTCGTCGGACTATCTGAACACGTGAGTACCTCGTACTACGTTTACACCGATATTCACAAACAAGGTTGGCCTCTAGCAAAACGCCATGCCTACCCAATTCTCCGGAAACATGCTTCATGAATAGCGATCTATATCATGAATAAGCGAGTATATAAGCGTAGTATTGGTTTTTTCCGAGTCCATCGGATGATCACGTGCTAGCCTGGGGCTGGAATCGTGTCTGCCCCGTACGAAGTACATGTCGGATCTCTGGTAACTAGTCTCTATATCGGATAAACATGACCTTGTCATTTTATCCCGATGACTGCAGTACTAAGAGAACCAGTACCGTATCCTACGTGACCATCATCTCCATATGACTGGAGTGACACTTCCGTCTTAAAATCACACCCAACACACTATGATTCTCAATATACCCAGTATTGGCTTACACATAACCTGTTAAAGCCCTGGACGACCTCAACCAAAGTATATTGATTGTCGCAAGTATTAGCGGTGCAAGTCTCAGGTTAAGACCAAATACACCTACCCTGATTTCGGACTTCCATAGACACATAGTCATACTACCAATGGAATTCCGAAGGGGTCTATCCAGAGCGAAGCTGTTTCCCGTACCATCGGTGAAACACAACCTCCTATTACACTTGCATGAGTATCCTATACCCAAATATACGTGAACTATGCCGTTGTGCCCTCACAACACGTACAAGTGCAATACTAGTTTTTTACGTATTTATCGATGTCCAATCTCGATAATATTCTGACTAGGGATATTTTATGATTTATCATTCGTGGACTGATACTGTCTCATATCATTCTCTGTCCAGGAACAAATCATAGGGAACTCTCATCATTTATATATCTAGGTGATCTAATCACAAATGATAAGAGTGCAATCTCCTTTGTCACACAGTTAATTTGTACAACAACACTATGATCTGTACAAATAGTGACGCTATGGGTCATAATTGTCCAACAATCTCCCATTTGGCCTATAGCCAGTCACTCGAGTGTCTACCACCCGAACTATGTACGGTCCGCTCAAATTGCCGAGAAAAGGTTTTCGTCAGAGGATTTTCATGATTATCATCTGATGCGATTTATTCGATCATCACATCGCCACGATGTATGATCCGAACGTATCAGATGAATATCGAAGTATTTATCTGGATCGTTGATGAGACCATTAATTCTTTAGCATGTGCTGTAGCCTAGCGCAGCTGCTAAAAGAACTATATATAATCTAATTAGATATTTATCGACCCCAGAAGGCTTCTATTGTTGCCTCAGCTGCAGTAATAACCCGCATTTGTTGTTTATTCAGTAACAATATATTGCTTGGAAGATTTCCAACTCACTGTACCGTTATTCAAACTGTATAGTACCGTTTGTGACTTTCAATCGTCTTTATCTATTTACGAAACTTGCAGTAGTGATCCCAGTCACTTCAAGTTCTCCTTCTCCAAGTTTTAAGACAACATCCTTAGATCTCTTAGATACTAACGGATGTTCTGAATATCAATCCAGTGACTATCACTTGGATTAGCCTTTTGTGAATCATATGATCAAAGCGTATGAGACACTAGGTCGCGTACATTTTTCAATGTACGATTTCTCAGAGAGTGTTCTCGAAAGCCAAACTTTCACCGATTGTTATTTATGGGAATTTCATTTCCAAGAAATGACATGTCATCATTATTTATATAGGACAGCCACTGTCAGTGCGCTCCTACTAACCCTCTTATATACACAAGAATCCTTTTTGTTTTGAATTAAATCATAAACCATTATGATTACATCAAAACGATAATTCTTAGAACCAATGCTTGCTTTAATCCATTCATGGATCGAATAACCCGCAAACCTTGTTTGCTAGTTTTGGTTCGACAAAATCGTCAGGATGTTGCAAACATCCTCCAAAAGGTTTCCTTTTCAGGAAAGCGATTTTCCGTCCAGCTGTCATATTTCATAAATGAAACATGCAGCTTTAGCAAGCATTATCCAAATGGATTTACCACGGCAACATTTAAAAGGTTGAATCGTAATCAACACAATGTTGATAACGATACCTTTCCGCTGAAAGCCTAGTTTTACACGTTGGTACGTTGCCATCCATGTACGTCTTCCTTGAAGACTTATAAAGTACCAGTAGACACAATGCCTTGCGGTACGTCAACTAGTGTCCAAACATAGTTGATATACATGGAATCCATTTCGGACTCATGACACTTTGTCATAATTGGGAGTCGATACCTTGTATCACTTCCTCATACGTAGTGAGTTGGTATACCTCAAAAGATCGACATCTTTACAAGGTGAGATCAGAAACCCATACCCCAGGTTGTTTTCTGACTCTCTCCGACTCACGCGGTTCTTGTGTATTCGAAGATTAATGGTAATAGTTGCATCATTGATGAACTATTTATGTTCCATTAGGATTTGATGCCTAGAATAGTATTACTCCGATTTTCATCGAGTTTTACTATCCTCCCACTTACCACTGCATATCGGTATTCCTCTTAGGAAAACCACATGGCGAGCAACAATTACATTGTTCTCTAGTGAGTTGTATAAATACAATACTTATGGTATCCATAGGATAACCTACAATTGGCACTTATCCAATTTGGGTTTTAGTTTGTTATCATCCAAACATATGCTCAGCATACCCAAATTTTCAGGAATGTGAAACTCGGTTTCTTTCATATTCATATCTAATATGAAATCTGTCAAACAGATTTTAATGGAACCTTATTCTAAATAAGTTCTGCACTGTTTATGCGTATCCGTTGAAGGTGAAGGAAATGGTAGCTCAGAGCGACTCATGATTAACCTAATCATGTCTAACAAAATTCGGTTACTCGGTTCGGACACACCGTCAAATTGACGTGTTCCGGGAGGAGTCCTCTTTTGAAAGAATACTTTACTCTTTCAAGTTTTTAGAAACTTATTGCTTAAGTAATTTTCATTACGGTTTTACCGTAACGGTTAATACTATAGCAGATCTGTTTGTCTATTTCGTGTCAAAACTATAAAAGTTTCTGATTTGTGTTCTTCAAAAGAAACATATAACCATTACGCGATGCCACATCCGTATAGGTCACGAAATATCCACATATAGCCTAGCTAGACATGGGCCAGCTAACTTCACTATGAACTAGGGCTAACAGGTTGGTGGCATTTGCACTTTTACCAAGTAAATAGTGTTTTAGGCACTATGCCCAATAAACTAGATTCGTAGACTTTATTTGATTGGAATCAAATCAGTCATGGTACCCGCTCTTCAAAAGTGCGGATATACGATTCTTGTTTAATGTGTCCCAGACAACATTGCCCCTTTAAGTTTCAACCTGATCAAATCAGTTTGAGCTATTTGTTTGTTATGTTATACGCGTGAGATTTATTTATATTCTAAATATAAATTCTGTTGTTCACATCTAATGTGTTTATCTCAATATCATCTTTATATAATAAAACACTTTAGTGTTCTAGAATATAAAGGTTCATTCCGCAACAGATTAAACACTGATATATAATATAATATTCCTAGTCAAACTAGTTATATTATAACAGTATCCTAATTTAAGTACACACCCAAAGGGTAGTTCCTAAACTTAGGTTTCTACGGTTAAAACATCGACTTTCGTCCCGTTTCCAATTCGCAGATAAATCTCTATTGAAGTCAGTATCCTGTTCAAAACAGATTCTGAACATCAATACATATATTTATATAACACACTAAGTATCAAAATCCAATTTTAAATACTAGTAATGAATATATTTATGACAAACATATTTGAAGTCAGAGTCTTGCTCGTCTTCAATTCCTTATTGGGATATGTCCTTTTATCTTCCCAGAAAACTATAATGATTTAGCCTTCGCCCTTTTTCAATATTTCAGAAGCCTTTGGCCAAGCCTCGGGTTTCTAGAATATCGAAGTAAGGTGCGCCTTGCGCTACTTGCGTAATTGCAAACTTTGACTTTGTCTCCTTGAGATTAGTCATTAACTCTCCAAGAATTATTTATTGCAATTTTTATTTCTAAAATCTAAGTATAGATTTATGAAGATCCTTCAATTTCAATATCATACTTTAAGAATCTAATTCTTAGTTCTGATAAAGAAATTAAGGAGTCTATATGACAAGTATAATGGATTAAGTACTAAAGTTATCATTACATGAATATTCCAAATATCATGTTCTACTTATCTGCTTAACTCCAGACTTAGGCCTATTTTGTTATTTTATCAAATAAACTAACTTATTATATTTTCCAGGACCATCCTGAAATATTATTCCCAATATGAAAAATATAGTCATTTAAATACATTTTCACCCAGGATTATGTTTTAAACATTAATCTTTCATATTTATATCTTGATTCTAATAGTCCAACTATTTAATCAACGATCTGTGGTACTAAGTATTATATTGATTATTATAGTCCAACTATACAATCAAATATAATTTAAATTAATTAACCTCAATTACATTGATTACTATAATCCAATTATAAAATCAACTGTAAATCGAAATTAATTAATTCAAATATATTAATTACTATAATCCAATTATATAATCAACTATAATACAGTCCAACTGCTTATAAAACAACAATTTAAATATAAGTCCAACTAGCATTTAATTGATATGACGAAATATTTGTGATTGAGCGAGTATGGCGAGTAATTGAACGAATATTGTGAATTCAATTCTTGCCTCCCACTGTTTTTCGGCGAGCCTCTAACCCTCTGTCGAGTACTCGGGAAATCGTGTTTCCTAGTGGGCTAGGATCCCGTTAAATATCACACAATCTTGACTTTGGCCAACAAATTGTATGATAATTAACTAGGTAGATCTCTAAGATCGATTGGATCCAATCCAATTCCTAGATCCGGTAGGGGGACATCCAAGTCAGAAACATATATCTTATATATGCCAATACATCCAATGTATTACCTAACCTTTTTCCTCTGAATCAACTAAGCCTTGGCTTTGGCACAACAAACTTAGTGATGCCAGTCAAGCGCGACCCATTGACCATGGAAAGCTTCGTAATCAATGTCGAGTGACAAGAAGTGGTCTTGACTTTGGCCAACAAACCACAACTTGGACAAGACACTGATATGGAACAAAACCTTCGTGATTCAAACACATCTTTGATAGAAAAAGGCCTTGACTTTGGCCAACAAACCAATGCCGTCTCGGATCTTGAGTGAGAATCACTCAATGGAAGGAAAGACGCTTAATATTTAGCGAGGGTTTTTTGCGTGCAAATTGGCAACCAATTTATTATCTTTGTTAAGGTCTCATCATCATACACCCTTAAGCATGCATTCTAAACACATAATAAAGCGCATATGTAAAATAATAATGATATGCGGATGGATATTTTACATTGATCCTAGATCAAATCTCTCTCTTTCTCTCTCCAGCTAGCACATGTATTACTTCTACCCGTTACACTACACTTCTAAAGAAACCTCATTTACATTGAGGGGAATAGGTGAGAAGAGAATACAAAGAAATAGGAGATAAGGCTGGACTCGCAGGTCCAATTAATAAATCAAATTTATTACAATTTCCAAAATCGCCCCACCCATCTAATATCCATCCGATATACATTATTCATGCATCACAACCATGTATTCACTCAAGCATGTTATCAATCAATCTAATCAAATTAATTAATCTGATAATTAGTGATCATCCAATGTTCAAACAACGATTTGATTTTGTTCGAGTCAAACTCGTATTGCGAACACGTACTCAAAGTACGATTTCTACGAATCAAATTAAATTACATAATTAAATCCAATTTAATACGCATTTAATTCTAGTTCATTATTTAATTCCAAATTAAATATTACACTTTATAAAATAAACCTTTACGACTTAAATTCCGAATTTAATCGTTACGGGTCTCAAAGCCCGATTAATATCCAATATTAATTTAATTAAAGTCCAATGGGATTTTAATTAATTTCTTCAAGGCGTGAACTTTTGGTCAACTCGGGTCAAACCGAATAACCAAAATCCAATCCGGGAGTTACCCCTTAAGCCCAGAAATTAATTTAGGCCCAATTAAACTTTAAAGGTCCATTTAGTCGCATTTGGGACTTTTAGATGCGGTTTTGGGCCTAATTGGATCCAACCAATTTCGCCTAAACCCAACTTTGTACAACAAAGCCCAACAAGCCCAATATCAACTTTAAAAGCCCAAATCCAATTTTAAGCCCAATAATTAAATTATAAAAATCCAATTTTATAATTCAATTAACCTAAAGTGCATAACATTATTAATTACCCAAATCAAAGTTTCCAAAACATCAAATTTGTCCAATTAATCATGCTTATCATCAATGAATCATGTCCAACATAATTTGATCAAAATCAAACCCAATTTCATGCTTCAAGTGTCTCGGCCAAAGAGGGAAATTATGCCCAAATCAAATTCAATCCAATTGAACCCAATCAAACATAAAATCAACATCCCCAAATGATTTCCAAGTCATCCATTGAACAAAAAATCAAAAAACCAAGACATTAGGGAGCTTGCCATTTTCGGCCACAATGAACAAATTGGGGAAAATCAATCCAATTAATTTTTCAACAAATTGATTACATATAACTCTAAGTTATCCATATACAAGCATACTTAAACAAACAATTTGTCAAAATCATGTTTAAATCAAAAAGCCCCAAATTTTTAGTTAAGAACCCTAATTTTCGTTTTATGCCCAAATGGCTCAAGATACCATTGTTGGGTTTCAATCAAGTCCCAAGGATCATTTATAAAGCATAAACGAGTATGAATACAACCAAAGGAGGTGCGGAAAAACTCACATTGATCGGTAGAGATGCAACAAAGATGAAAAATGCTCTGCACTCCGTGCTTGGCAGTGGGCTGCGCAAATGGTGGACTGCTCGGCGTGGGGGCTGCTTCCTCCTCCAAGAATCGGTCATGGGTGATCTTCCATGGAAGCTCCAAGCTCCAAGCTTCACAAGGTGATGTGGCAGTTCTGCCGAGAGAGATGAAGAGCCATTTTGGCTCCAAAATGCCCTAAATCGTAAAAGAGAGAGAGAATGAGTGGGAAATAAAAAATTGTAAAAGGGTTTTTATAATTTCCAAAATTATTAAAACCATTTACCATTTCTTTAATTTCCAAAAAGGCAAACATTAAATGCTTGTCAATCACCACAAATCAACTCACATCAATCACTCAAATGTCGCATCACTCAAAGTGACATGTGATTTGACGCTTGATGTGACTTGCGATTTGACGCTTGATTTGACTTGAGTGTCGCACTCGAATTCGAAATACGAATGCGCTCGCAAACAATCCCGGGCTCGGGTTCGCTAATTCCAAATTAACGAATTTTCCGTTGCGTCGTAATTAAATGATTACGCCTAGCGAAATCACTATTCACATCGCTAACGAATTAATTCTAAATTAATTCGTTCGTCCGAATTAAAATCCAATTTTAATTCCGCGTCGAAATCTAATTTCGTATAATATTTCAAATATATTATTTTACCGATTAATTCCAAATTAATCGTTTTCTCTCTTTAATTGATATTTTATCCCAGATAAAATATCTCCGTAATTAATCCCAGATTAATTTTCTCTCTCATTAAATTAATCCCAGATTAATTAAAGTGCGAGTCATACGTCATCGGTGAATCTTTGGGAAGCGACCCATGAGATCCCCGGATATGTTGGCAGTAAATCGGGTCGCCGGACTATCCGAACACGTGAGTACCTCGGACTACGTTTACACCGATTCACAAGACAAGGTTGGCCTCTAGCAAAGCGCCATTCCTACCTAATTCTCCGGAAACATGCTTACAAGAATAAGCGATCTATATCAGGCGTAATATACGTGGTATTGCGTATTTTGATCCAGTATCAGATGATCACGTGCTAGGCCTGGGGCTGGAATCGTGTCTGCCCCG
This sequence comes from Zanthoxylum bungeanum, assembly GCA_019454045.1. Taxonomy (NCBI): domain Eukaryota; kingdom Viridiplantae; phylum Streptophyta; class Magnoliopsida; order Sapindales; family Rutaceae; genus Zanthoxylum; species Zanthoxylum bungeanum. The sequence continues at coordinate 13,065 of SKCR01041030.1, forward strand.
TACGAAGCACATGTCGGATCTCTGGTAACTAGTCTCTATATCGGATAAACATGACCTTGTCATTTTATCCAGATGACTGCAGTATTAAAGAGAACCAGTACCGTATCTTACATGACCATCATCTCCATATGACTGGATTGACACTTCAATCTTAACATCACACCCAACACACTACGATTCTCAATATACCCAGTATTTGCACACACAGAACCTGTTAAAGCCCTGGACGACCTCAACCAAAGTATATTGATTGTCGCAAGTATTAGCGGTGCAAGTCTCAGGTTAAGACCAAATACACCTACCCATATTTCGGACTTCCATAGACACATAGTCATACTACCAATGGAATTCCGAAGGGGTCTATCCAGAGGGAAGCTGTTTCCCGTACCATCGGTGAAACAAAACCTCCTATTACACTTGCATGAGTATCCTATACCCAAATATACGAGAACTATGCCGTTGTGCCCTCACAACACGCACAAGTGCAATACTAGTCTTTTACGTATTTATCGATGTCCAATCTCGATAATACTCTGACTAGGGATATTTTATGATTTATCCTTCGTGGACTGATACTGTCTCATATCATTCTCTGTCCAGGAACAAATCATAGGGACCTCTCATCATTTATATATCTAGGTGATCTAATCACAAATGATAAGAGTGCAATCTCCTTTGTCACACAGTTAATTTGTACAACAACACTATGATCTGTACAAATAGTGACGATATGGGTCATAATTGTCCAACACCTAGGACATCGTCACCAAATTTATGTGTCTTACAGTCTGGCGACTCCACTAGGGATAGAGAATCGGCCCCGAAATAATGTCTTGAAATATTTGTGATTTTTGCTTTATTTAACCGTGTCTACAAGTGGGTTAGGACCAAAGGGTTTAACCGAAGACATTATTAGAGCTAGGTAATGGTTTGGTGTCTTCCTTCATTCAATACTTTTCTATACTTGAAGGGAAAAGCTGTGAAGGCACCTAGATAATCATTTACTCGAAGCTTACCATGATGGACTAATTTGGAGGACCTATTGTTTATTTCTGTCACCAAGGCGATAAGAGCCTAAGAGGCAAGGGTATTTAAGAGAGTTCGCTCCACCCCCTCTGGGGAATCTTCAATAAGAAATCCATTTGACAGTCATTCATGTATCATCACTCGTTGGCACATACCTTAGGGTATAAAAAAAGTGCGCTCACTTGGTTGCTCGAACCCTTGAGTGGGGAGACCTAATTGTGGGCAATCCTTCGCCAGCGAGAGCCTTTGTCTACACCTCCATAAACCCACATATGAACCATCGTTGTATGACCAATAGAAGCCACCCTTTATACTTGTGTTAGGGACCATCATCATTTGGATTCATTTGGACTTCTTGTCATGAGATGTGAACTTTTTGGGCCATTTAAACTGGGACGAGTTTGTGTCTTATGAAGATTGGGCCAAAAGCATCTAAAATGCCGATGGGCCACTTTATGTTTGGGCCCCCTATCATTTGAAGTTGTTTAGCCACGTTATTGCAAAAGTGTAAACCTATTGGGCCTTTTTCAACTAGGATAAGTTTATACCTTGCAATAATATGATTGAATGCTTTGAAATGATAATGGGCCAACTTGTATGAAAACCTTCATGGGCTTAGAAAATACAAATACGATCCAAGTATGCCAGAAGCATGAGTCCGATATCTGCACTGGCTTTCATCCAGAAAGGATACGCCTTGTTATAACATATTTGCTTACTTTGGATACCTCCAAGTTCATCCCCATGACCGCGGTTGCTGAAAGCCCAATTTGTCATTTCTAGACAATGGCATGACCCCATAATAGACTTAGTCCATGTTGTAAATGGGCGGCCTTTGTCTTTTACAGATGGAAAGGGACTGAGGTAGCCAAGGTTCACCCTGTAACATAAGAGAGAACGATTTTGTGTACCTCACATTGGTGCATAAAATAAGCTATATCTAGGATAGAAATGGACTTACCATGAGTGTGGGAGAAATAAGGTCGGAAGGATATATTCTGTGTTGATAACCACATGTATCGTATATATCTCATACATCGCACGCATACACGCATCATGCTAACCCACAATATTAACAGCCATAATTGATATCTGTTAGGTTAGAGAAAAAAGAAGACTTGTAAAAAAACAGTTAGCAAACATGAGTGAGTAAGATATTGAGGTTTCCCGCTTGGATCAATTAGAGACCAAAATCACTAAGATTACTGAGCAGTTGCTAGCTTTAGCCACCGCCGTGGCCAGTCTGGCAGTGCCCCGTACAGGGGGAGTAGAAAACAATGAGAATGTCAGGCGTGAGGAGCCTCCGAATAGGGTAAGTGATGAGATCCATATTTTCGATGATGACATGGAAGAGTATGCTATAGGAAAGGTAGCCGGGTCTCAGGCAGAATTGCAGAAACTCAGGGATCAGGTAGAGTCAGTTACCCGCAAGCTAAAGGGTAAACATGAGGATTTGCTAGACTACGATGCGATGACTTTCGAAGAGCAGCTGCCTTCGCAGTTCAAGATGCCCGACATAGCCAAGTTCAACGGGAACGGGGATCCGATGGTCCATCTCCGACAATATGTTTCTATGATGAGTTTAGTGGGTCTGTCGAAGCGCCAAGTTCAGAAGATGTTCGGGATGTCTTCTGTGATGAGTCTAGAGGGGGCGCCCGTGGTATGATATCTCGACCTGGAGAGAAAGGTCAAGGATGATTCGAAGGCATTAGAAGAAGTCTTTCTAAATCAGTATGTCACAGACTTGGAGATTGACTTGTCGCTCCGTGACTTGGAGAATACCAAACAGAAGCCGGATGAGATCTTCTAGGATTATGTAGATCGCTGGAGAAGCCAGCTCTTGAAAATGCAGACTCGGCCCTCAGAGAAGGACCAGATCAAGATGATCATTAAGGGCACCAAGCCCTGTATTTATAACAAGCTGAGGAGGATGACCTCTATGATTAGCGATTTTCGACAGTTAAGGGAAACTGTTTTGGATATTGAGGAGGAAGAAGCTGAGAACAGAAAGTTCTATGGCCAGAATAGAAGGACTATTGGGGGGCCTTCAGGGACCATGCCCGTTACTGCTGAGGTCACTGCCATAAAAAATAGGCGGTTTTCCAGCCATGGTAAGCCTCTTTCAAAGGTGTTTGAAAAGCTGAAGATGCAAGGACTCCTAGAACCCTTAGAGCCTAAACCACTTCTAAACTCTGTACCACCCAACCTTGACCTAAGCCTATATTGTCACTTCCATCAGAGGAAAGGCCACGAAACTAACAACTGCACCCGCCTTAGGCATGAGATCCAAAACCTCATTGACGCCCATAAAATACCCGATCCAGAAAAAGAACAACCCAATACATACAGAAACCCTCTACCCAACTACCACTCTATTCCACCACCCACCTACATGATTAGCTCCGGCCTACCAAAAAGCCTTGTCCTCCAAACCATCGACCACCGAGCCTTATACATGGAGATATGAGGTAGCAGTAGTGAAGATCAAATGGGGCAGGGGATGGATTCCCGGAAAAACTTCTCGATCAGTAACAAAGAGAAGAATGAATAGAAAGAAGAACTGCTGCAGTCGAAGAATCTGATGCTCAAGAAACCGAGAAGACAAGGCTGCAGATGACAAAGACATTTATTTTGAATCCTTCATTTATTAGTCACAAAGACATTGTTTTGCTTACTTGTTCGAACCTTTTCGATTTACGTTATAACATGCATGACATCAACATATTTGATATTAATTCGACAAATACATCTAATCTTGGTACATGTGAGAACCCCGAGGGAACTTCAATTGCAAGTAAAAAACGGAACAAAATTGACAGAAGAAAATTGTAGGCAAGCCCGGGGACGACTAAAGGCATTAATATGCGAAAGGCGCCAAAAAAGTACAAGGAAGGCCTAACACATCGGAATAGGGAATGCTTCCATGCATAAATTCATACATATCATATACATGCAATTTTTGTTTTTGTGTTCGCAGGTTTCGAAGAAAAAATAGAAAAAGCGGCAAAGACGAGCGAATCAGTAACAGTTCGAAAATGGACCACCACCTCACATCAGTAATGGTTTGGAAATGAACCACCTATCAAGTAACGGTTAGGAAATGAACCACCTATCAAGTAACGGTTCGGAATGAACCACCTATCAAGTAACGGTTCGGAAATGAACCATCTCTCATCAGTAACGGTTCGGAAATGGACCATCTCATCAAGTAACAGTTCAAAAATGAACCATCTCAACTCAAGTAACGGTTCAAAAATGAACCATCTTTCAACTAGTAACGGTTCAGAAATGAACCATCTCTCAAGTAACGGTTCGGAAATGGACCATCTCTCATCAGTAACGGTTCAAAAATGGACCACCACCCCACATCAGTAACTGTTCGGAAATGGACCATCTCTCATCAGTAACGGTTCAGAAATAGATCACAATCTCAACACAGTAACGGTTCAGAAATGGACCACAATCTCAGCAAGTAACGGTTCGAAAATGAACCATCTCATCAAGTAACGGTTCGAAAATAAACCACCTCACATCAGTAACGATTCGGAAATGAACCATCATCTCACATCAATGACGGTTCGGGAAGGAACCATCTCAACTCAGTAACGGTTCGGGAATGAACCATCTTTCATCAAGTAACGGTTTGGGAATGAACCAAGGGTCAATCACCTTACCAACACATCAAATCAGTTCGAAGCATCTCGCAAAGCAGCTGGTAAGTACGACAGCCGACAAACCAGGTAAGTAAAAATGCATCCATAACTTTGATAGGATTGTCACTGTCACACACTGCACAAGTCCCATCAAAGTGGGGGCGACTGTAGACACTGCATTTTTGCATAAAGCCCAATGATGAGCCTCGTATGGAGGCATTACCTGATATGTACAGAAGTCGCGGGAAACTGAAGTCGGAAGGGAAAAATTTAAAAATAAATACATCAAAAAATTTAACTCGCTAATTGGCCTCAGGTTCACCCGATTAATCTCTGTTTTAAAATATTAAGCCTCGGCCCAAAATCCCCGCACCCATCCAAAGCCCATTTCGCCCAAGCCCACTCTAAAAATAATTAAAACATTTAAAATACATGTCACAAATCCAATTAAATCAAATCAAATCCCCCTTCCTAAATTAAATAAATCACATTCCAAATTAAATTAAAAAAATCAAATTAAATCCAATCTAAATAAATCACCTCCCAAATTAAAGAAATTCCCCCACCAAAAATATAAACATGCTTTCCCTAAATTAAACCCACCCATAATTGCTTGATTTGTTTCCTTTTCAAATCCATGCACAACCCTAACCCTAGGATACCATTATAAAAAGAAACCAAAATCCAAACCATTTTCCCTTAGCTCTCACCCTCACGAAAAAAACAAAAAAAGAATAAACCCTAAAAACAGAACATCTATCGGCCTCCTCTCTCCTTAACCACCATCACACACGGCCTCTTCCCCACTCACGTAGCATCTTCTTCTTCTTGCGTCACAAACCTCACAAATTCTCAGCAACTTTAACAAACACTCTCATACACAGCTTCCCCTCTCTCGGACCATGAAACCCTAGACACTTGCCTCTCCCTCCCGGCATGCTCCCTCACTAACTCGACAAATATAAACCCTAACAGCCTTATCTCTCTCACCGCACTGCCCTCTCTCTCGGCAAGAAGACACTCAGCCCTTACCACCGATAAGAACACCACTTAAACAACAAAACGTTAAAAACCCTAAGTCCAAGCAACAAATGGCACCCGATAATTCTCTCATCTCTCAACCTTATACCCTTCACACACTGCCCTGTAAATCGACAAAAAACCAAACCCTTAAGCCAAATCGACAACTCACATACAAACCTCACACGGCCCTCACCGACTCACAAACTGCCCACAACGCAGCCCTTCTCACCCTGCACACGTGAACCACATTCAACCTGCATACAAAAAAAATGCACAGCTCGCTCATCAAACCATCCACAAACACCCCTCCCTGACTATCACAAACAGCCAGCACAAAGCCACCCTTCTCGGCATCAACAAACAATCACCATCACGTCTTACCCTAAACGCATACACAGCCCCCGAACCATCCAAGAACAGTCCAAAACAGTGAAGAAAACTACAGTCCAAAACAGTGAGAAAACAGCGGAACAACGAAGGAAAATTATGAACCAGCGAATCGGAAAAGTTACAGAGCATTAACCCTTCCGACGACGACGTAACGTACTCCCGGGAAGTGATTTAAAAGGTAAGACCTGAGGGCATCTTTTGTTATATTTTATTTTTTTATCCCAGACACGACATGCTTGGTTGGACGTGGAATATGTCCAATCGGGCATGCGAAGCCCTATATTAAAAACAGCCAAACCATTGGCCACATCTCTTTACTATTCCGTATTTATTTTCAGTCATTTATTTTCCTTTAATATTTCGCACTTAGCTTACTATTTATCGTTTCTGTTATTTATTGTTGTTTCATCACATGCATTATCACATTCTATGCATACATTGAGTTGATGATTGCGTGCTATCTCTTGCGGTATATCGGATGGAAACCCAGACGTAAATTCCGTAGCCGAATTCGAATGGACGATAGTGCGGTCTGTACTTGAGATACAACTCCATGTACCGCTTGAGAAACTTTCAAGCATGTGTTACATTTTGGTATTTAATTTTGTTCCGCTATTTATTTTCAATGTGTTGTTTCTTTAGTCATGCATTGATAATTTAATGCGCATGGGCTAACTAGGGTGGATTAAAGGTTCTCTATTAGAGGGAAATGCCTGAAGGCTACCTTTACCACGATGTTTTACCGCACCTTTTATTATGTCATTTACCCTTTCCATATCATTGCTTTATTTACGCATGCATTTCATTCCAGTGCGCATGGGCTAACTAGGGTGGATTAAAGGTCCTCTATTCGAGGGAAATGCCTAAAGGCTACCTTTACCACGATGTTTTGCCGCACATTTTATTATGGCATTTACCCTTTGCATATCATTGCTTTATTTACGGATGCATTGCATTATAGTGTGCATGGGCTAACTAGGGTGGATTAAAGGTCCTTTATTCGAGGTAAATACCTAAAGGCTACCTTTACCACGATGTTTTTCCGCGCCAGACGAAGTACACTCGATTGAATGGGAAATATGTTTAATCGGGCATACAAGGTCCCATATTATTTATTTGTTCATTCATGCATTGATAATTTAATGCGCATGGGCTAACTAGGGTGGATTAAAGGTCCTCTATTTGAGGGAAATGCCTAAAGGCTACATTTACCACGATATTTTGCCGCGCCAGATGAAGTACACTCGATTGAATGGGAAATGTGTTTAATCGGGCATACGAGGTCCTATATTATGTATTTTTTTAATCACGTATGGGTTTGCGTCATTTCAGATACCATTTTGGTAATCTCATTCGAACGCGTTTCTGAACGCTGCATGAACATATGCATTCTGCCTCAGTCCATTCGAACGTGTTTACGAATGCTACTGGAACGCGCATACATTTTGTTTTATCATGCATCAGGTCTTATCCCGTTCGAATATGTTTCCGAACGCTATACGAACGTGAACATTCTGTCTCATTTCCATTCGAACGTGTTTCAGAACGCTACTCGAACGCGCATGCATTCTGCTTTACCATGCATCAGGTCTCATCCCGTTCGAACGTGTTTCCGAACGCTATATGAACGCGGAATTTCTATTTACCGTTCGAACGCGTTTTCAAACACTACACGAATGCACATACAGTGCATAGACTTCTTTTCATCACATCTCATGCATGTTTGCTTCTTTGGTCATTTATTTTGCACTACATTATTAATCATATCATTTCATTATTTACGCTTAGACAATTATCATTTATTTATATTTCCGCATTTATCTGCTTAATGTGTTCATGAGATTGTGTGCTTGCCTTTATTTCACTTACTTCTATACATGAAAACTTAGATATAGGTTATTCTTGCATGTGTATGTTGTGTAGACTTGGCTATATTATTGTACGAATCCGTTCATTACAAGTGGCATAAGTAAAGGACTATTCCGAACCCAACGGTTTGAGGTCTTCACTCACGAGGGGTGAGTGCGGCCTTAAATCATTTCCCAGTTCACACTGGGTGGCGACTCCATTTTATTTCTCCGGTCTAGTCCCCCGTGGGCTACTCTGTTTTCCCTACCGGGCCGCGAGCCCGGGACAGCGTCGCCCACATCTGTGTCCTACAGTTAGTTACTTTGTTGCTAAGTCATAGTAGATAATCTAGATAAATATCCAATTTTAGGATATAATCCTATAGAGAGAATAGTTTCTTGTGCAGTAAGAATTGACATAAATTGGTTAATGTCATGAGATTCTTGATTGATATTATGAAAACCCTATTAGGTATTTGTTTGTCCAACAATGATGTTTCTTGACTTTGATGACCTTTGGAGGTCATGTGTCTGATTAAATTTGCTTGTCAGTTATTTGCAATAGTTTCAAATGATTGAAGATAAATTAGAAAGTTAAAGAAATGAGATATGTATATTTTTGTGTAGAGAATATTGATTCGCTTAATATGACAATTATAGGTATTGGATTCAAGATCTCCTGTCTAGTTGTTAAAATATTGTTACTTTTGGTTAGTTATTTGTTCTTCATAAATAATTGTTACATATATAATACAACTAGTAGTGTCATTGACGTAGAGATTAGCATTAAGAAAAATATTCGGTAATGTAATTAACTTAGAACAGTAGTTTATAAGATTTTATCACCTAAGCATTGGATACTTATCTCGTATGGTAAAGGATGGTCTGATACGAGATCATACCACAAGTCCTTATCCATTTAATGAATATTGTATTCAGGGATCGTGACCAAATCTTATTTAACCGATGATTATCATTGGGCTGTAGATTTATTAAACTAATACATTGGATGTATGTATTTTAATAAATTATACATTACTCTAGATAGTTTTTTTACTTTGTAACTTAGTCGATGAGTTGTCATGACTTAGTTACTTGTTTCTGATAAAATACATTTTGAATACCTTGAGAGGTTCAAGGACTTTCAATTTGTTATGATGAAATACAAATTGAATATTTTGATTGGTTCATAGAGTTTTAATTTAAAGTTTAAAAACTATATCTTTTAAAATTTATCATAGGTCTTTGAATTGTTCAAAGATGTTTGATACGATCAAATAGATGAGTTTATGAGCAATTAGTTATAAGATTATTAAATAAAAGAATATGATCTTTACTCAGTATTATTCTTTTGCGATTCCATTGTGATGGATTGAGTGAGTAGAAGGAATCGAATCCTATATGATTTTATTCATTTTATACTGAGTATTGCCGAATTATTTTCGATACTCTTAAGATTATGCTTCAATAACACTAATTCATCTTTTTATTTTTGGATCCATTAGTTTCTACAACTACATATATGATATGTATATGTATAAATTCGAATCTTAAAAAGCTTGAGATTTGAAACTTCATTTTATATAGCTGTTATATAGATTGCAAGTACTTACGCCCCAGAGGTACAAGTAAGAGTTTATCATTTATTCTGTTTAATAAAATATTATATTATATTTAATATAATATCTTTATACGATTTCGAGCAATAAAGTGGTTTTGTTACTTAGTGTGTGACATCGAATGTCAAAGATTGTAGAAAAACTTGACTTGTTGAAGTCAATTAGAAGAATGATAAACTGTAAATGGAACTTCATAATTAACTAGATGAAAATACCCTTAGATACTTTCCATATAAGTCCAAAAGATGTCAGATCCATTTGCGAAGTATTTGATACTTAATGATTCTGAGATTTTCTTATTGAAGAAAATTATCCTGTAACTTATAGTGGGGTCGATACTTGATATTGATTCCAGATCTTGGAATTGAACCATAAATCTAAGATTATTCTTAGCTTACTACAATTGAGTTTTGAACTTGATTGAGTTTTTATTATGAATTTTTAATAAAAGGCATAAACGGTAACAGAAGCGAAGTAAGATGATTAAAAGTTTGACCCTTAGAGTTTGACAGTGAGAAACGTTATACTCATGTATCTATTGTAAATTCTGATGAAACTTCTTTCTAGTCGTACTAATAGAAAAATTAGGATATGTTGGTTAATGCTAATATTAGACTGTGCATTTTGGCTAGGAATACAAATGACATTCCTAAATGGTTTATTCGGAAAAGAGATCTATTGTAATTCTTTATTTGAAGAGTTTTGTTGTGGAATAACCAAGGAGTTTGTATTCTATTGTAGACTCAGAGGAGTTTTCCGAAAGTGTATTTCCTATTTTGATTATGTAATCAAATTGCATGCTTCTAATAAAATTCAGAGAATACATATGTGTTAGTAGGATCAGTGGGAGCGTACAAAATTCTTTTTAGTATTATATCTTGATGACATTTTCATTATAAAGTAATAATGATATGTTTGTTACGTAGAAGGTTTACCTTAGCCTTTATTTCGCAGTGGAAGTAATTTCTGTTATATTCAATATAAAGTTTTGTATCCAATATTAAATTAAGAGACTTGTGGAATACTCCTATTAGTCGTGCGTTAGATATGATCAAATAAAGGACACAATTTGACTATTAGTATAACTGTTGGACAGTTAGTGTATCTTTTATATATAATACTCATCTTCGTAGATGATGATTCCCCAATTGAATGAGAAATTGATTAGAATGTCTAATCAGTTTTATACATCATATAATGATGACATAATACATATTATATTATGTACGATTATACATATCAATTTAGTCGTAATTGTTACAAGATATTCTGATATGTTGTAGACCATAGGATGGCCTTGAAACATGTTCTGTAATATCATTGAGATATTAAGAACAAGTTTTTTTATTCATGGAGATTATAGTCTGCAACCTTTAGGATAATTGAGATTAGATTTGAGTCTAATAATGACGGTAGATGCTCTACGTCATATAGAGACGGAAAAGAAACAATGAGAGTGTCACGATTGATTCCACTATACAAGTGAAATTAGTTACAACCTATGGAATGTTGACTTATAAAGTTGCAAAATGACTTTATAGATTAGAAGTTTTGATATTAATGTTATATTTGCGATTTTCTACAGAGTATTGTAGACTAGATCCTTAAATACTTGGACAACTCAGTAGCCGAAGCGTAATATTATTGTCGCATCTGAGGACTGTCTTTATAGAACTTAGGTTCCACATAGTATGAGTGTTGCTGGCCAAAAGATACATCCTAGTTTGTTAAACAAACTCAATGTTATATAACGGACCCTCAAATGCCTACCTTTTAAGTGCTGGGTAACCTTTTAAGGACAATAAGTATATGATACACATAAAAATATATATACGATACCATGGATTGCCACTAGAGTAAGTGGAATAAATTGTTGGGGTTGATGCTCCGAGTGCTAATCCGTATCGTATTTATGATCGATTCATGAATACAAATAATTATTTTTCCATAACATTACTTATTTATGGTAGCACTTCTTATCATTTATATACATATTCGATCTAATTTAGATTAGATTGAAACTAAAAAGGTTTTAGTGATGTATAAATTAGATAAAGACCCGAGAATATATATTATAGTGCAAAGTTATAATGAAATTTGTAGTTGATATTATGATGTGTCACTACTAGTGGTTTATTTTCAATAAAGTTCTTTGGGAGACTCGTATAGACATGTAGATGTTTATTTGATAAACATTAAATGACTCATCGGAAGAATTCCTAATAGATGTACCCCAACATCAGTAGGAATATTCTTGAGTCGAGTTGCATATAAAGTCTTTTGACTTGAGATACCACTATGGATGTATGAGTGATCCTCAACACTTTGACAATAGATATGTCACCAGTTTTTCTAGACAGACCTTCGCATGTTTGTTGGGAGTGAATCAATGCTTATGGTATCAAGAGATGATCCATAAGTCTCATGTGTGGGATTTAAGTATCCATTTCGATATCCTTGAAATCCTTGGCCAAGGTGTAATGTGAAAATTAGTTATATGTGTTTATCTAGAGAATCATGAATATGTCATGAGATACATGTATGAATTGTACATAGTAAAGATTTGACGTTTTCATCAATGTCTCTGACATAGTTCGGATATCTATGATGGATGGATTACACAATATGTGTCGACTTGTATGGTTCAGTGCGAATTTATGTGGTTGTCATAATTTATGAGTTGGCAAATTATGGACACAGAATGTGTTCCATAACATATATACTTGAACCTATAGAGTCCCACTAACAAAGTATACTCGTAGAGCACTATGGCAATTTATTACAAATAATATGGATTATTTACAATGTTACACATGCCTGAGTAATTTTATATCTAATCTATCTTTATATCTGAGATATAATTTGATTAGATACACATTAGGTCCAATGTATTTTGACAATTGTCAAATAAATGATTATTTAACTAATTTAATAATTATTTATTAATTAATTAATATGAAATATTCTTGAAATATTCTTTCTTTAATTAATAAAATCCAAAGCTTATGAGATAAGCTTTTGAATTTTGACTTAAAAATGACTAAATTCATTTGGTGAGACTTGGCCAAATATTAGCCAAGTATGTCAAATTGGTTAAAAGATAAAAAATACCCCTCCTAGTATATAAGCTCAATTTCAGCCAAGCCTTCATTTTCGAGATTTATGGTTTTCTTCAAGGCTTGAAAATGGTTCAAGAGAGAGTATAAAATTGAGGCTTTTGATTTGGTTTGATCATGCATCAAATTGTAAGCATGGATGTATTATTTAAGAACTATAACAAGGCTTACTAAGAGATTAAGGTAATTCTTTTTTCCTTTGTCTTGTAAATTAGTTATAATTAGTTCCTAATTAGATATGCTAGATTCATGATTTTTGGATGAGATTAAGATGATAGAAACCAAATCAGGAAGCCTTGATTTGCACGTGTAAAGCTAATTAGTGTAATTAGGCATAATCAGGGTGTTAGACACTAAATTACCATTGTAGAGTTATTTGAGCCATTCCCTGGTGACCTAAAATTATTCTTGAGTTACTTTATGGTGGTTGATTCTCTATTGGTGATTATGTATTTGAATTTGCATGAATTTTGATATAATTAGGAATTAATTAGATTAATTACGAAATTAATTTAATTATGGCATGATTTGTGAACTTTAGGCATTATGGATGAAATTGGATGTATGTTAATGCGTAGGAAAAATTTCTGAAATTTTCAGAATTGTTCATGAGCGCTTTAGGAATTTTCCCTGAAAAAGACATTATGGGAAAAATCATAATTTAGGCTTTTTTACCATTGCTACAGTACTGTAGCAGTGTGTATAATGTGTAGGAATATTCTCAAAATTTTAGGAATGGTTTCGATAGTGTTTTGGGATGTTTTCCGTACTAGGGATAAAATGATAATTCATAGAAATTACTATAATTCAGCCACTGTTATAGTATACAATATCACTGTAGCAGTGGGCTAATCTGGTTTCATGCAAGATCCGGTTGTCCGCTTATCCTGGTCTGTCAGTTCGGTGATCCGGTAAGCGATTAATGTGTAATCACTGAAAGTGTTTTCGGAAAATTTATCTCGAGTCTCTATGCATAGTCATACTTTAATATTTTATATTAATGTGTGATTTGGGTGAAATATTTATAAACTAGAAGTATTTCATACCGATTAATTTTTTTAGATAAAATTTTTTTAAAAGTTATTTTCTCCCGCTGATGCGCTTCCACAGTTTTTGCCCCAACACTCCTTATACGGTACCCGTTCTCATAAGCTACACGTACAGTCTGTATGCTTGGTATAACACATGAATATTTATGGCAATTAACAAGTACATTGAACTGACCTCAAGGAGTTTACATATGGAGATGTTTACCCCATTTGTCTATGAATGACTTCTAGTAACGATGTATGAACTATTCCTATGGCTTGAGGTCTTCACTAATCTTATGTATACGTTATGTACTTTGACACAAACCTGAGTTTTCATTTAAGGATTAATTACATGAGAGTGATTAGATTGCGTAACAATTACAAAAAGATTATGAAAAACATAATAGAGGATCGCCAAACTTAGGATAAATGCATGTTTAGACACTTTAGTATTCCGTTGAACAGTTAACATCTTTGATAATGCAAATCCATGGCCATATTGGGAAAATTCCGAAAGGGAAAATACTTAGGTCGCATATCATCGGGATTATGATTAACACTGAACCAATGACTATTGAAGTATACACAGTTCATGCTTTAAGTCACTGGTGGAATACTATTTTTGGCGAAAGATCGTATCATATGGAAATCATTTACGTAAAGGTTCTATTCATTCTCATTCGAGGGTCGTGATACACTGTTATGTGTCACTCATGATAACTATTATATGGTAATCACATGATGGTGTTCATTGGATGATAGATTATATGGACTTAATCTATCACATCCAATTTTATGTCCGACTTTAGAACAAACCTAATGTGTCACATACATAAAGTACACAAGTCTTTAATGATGTAATGGAGTAGAATGATGTATAACATCTCTATGATATTTAGGAATCATTTCGAGTTGTTTCTGCACAAATCTAGATGGTATAAAGTACTGTATTTATAAATTGAATAATCGGCTAGCCGATTGGATTTAATCTGTAAACCGATGTACGAATTCAACCAAATTATACACAAGTAATCGGCTAACCGATTATACTAATCGATTAATTGATTATATCGAATCATTTAACTAATTGGCTTTTGACTTGGATGCAGTTTTGCTCAAATAGGAAGAGAAGCTTATGTTTTTTTTTATCCGGGTTATATAAAATTAGTGGATGTGGCTTAGAGATATTTTTTTTCATTCCAAATGTCCAAAATTAAATTAATATTATTTCCATAATGATATCATTTTCAATTAATTTTGATGATGCCTTCCCAACTTTATGCTAACCCTTTCTTTATGTAAATACTTTTAACTTTGGTCATTTACACACTTAACAAGGGCCATGAAAATTCACAACTTTGAGAGATTTTGCAACCCTAATTTGTGCCACTCTTTTGTGCTAAGGTTTCTCAAACCAATTGAGAGAAACATTAACACAAAACTAAATATATCTCTTAGGACTAGCATCCTTCAAGTGGTTGGCTATCATTACTTGGTTTTTGACCATATTCGGAGCATTGGCTGCTATGTTGACTTCATTAGAGGTCACTAATTCTTGTGACTATCTAGTTGATTGTTGATCAGTGGTAAACACACACGTAACGCAAGTGCACGTATTGATCAAGTAGTATAAAAATATCTATCCCATAAGGACTTAATACCTTAGCTATTAGTTTATTGAAGCTAAATGTTTACAAGTATCTAATAGATTGATTTTTGATTGAATGGTGATTTTTGTCTGAAAACAAGTAAATAAACAGTGCTAAAGTAAATTAAAGGAAAAATCAATATTATAAGACTATATAGGGTTGTGAATCCTTCCAATATCTTTTAAAGATGAAGTGATTATGTCATGTTTGTGCAATATATCGGTTTATTAACCTGGAACACGAAGTTATGCAAAACACTCTTCCAATGGTCATATGAAAACACCCAAAGTAACCCAATTAAATATATTCCTATGTTAACCAAGTTACCTAAATTCATTATGATTATGTTCCAATTATGGCTACCCCCACCCGACAGGTATATTCATATCCTGTAAGGAAATCTACCTAAGAAACATTTACCCCAAGGTGAGATCGTGAGCTATTGAGTCTAAGGCTAAACCTAAAATCCCTTTTCCAAGTTCATTTTAAGTTTACCAAATCAATCATATTAATGCCAGTTAACAAGAAGTATTAAGACGAAGGCTCAATAAATAAACCAATATATTATCCAAAGCATAAAATAACCAACTTATAAATCGATGATAATGGAATTCATCACAACCCTAGATATGGGATTTAGTTACCACACATATCTAGAACTATTAAGAACTTAAATAAAGAAAATGACATAAAATAAACTTGATTAATAAAAAGTAAAATAAACAATGAAATAAAATGCTGGGGGTTAGAGGATCCACTTTTATTACTTCTAATTTAGAAATCTCCCTTATTATTATATATATAAATTGCATGACATTACCAACCGATCATATAGGCGGTATCCTGATTAAGTCAAATTTTGGATCAATTCCAACCGATCATAAAGGCAGTATCCAATTAAGTCAGGTTAAAATCAATTTAATTAAGTCCAACCGACCATAAAGGCGGTATCTCATTAAGTCAGGTTAAAAAATAGTTTATATATTATAACTAAGGGAGATTAATCTAAATTATAATAATAAAAGTTTTACCATTCACCCCAGCAGAGGGAAGTTACCTACACATACTTTAAAGTAAAATAAAGAAAGATCTATTGCTTAAAATAAAAATTAAATACAACAACACTGTAAATAAACAAACAATGTAACATCCCCAATATGAGAATGTTACCGACAAGCAACGGATCCCACTCTCGCCTAAGCCTCTAACTCATGCACTAGGACACTTGCTATTATCTTAATGCTATGCAATATTTTACTCAATCACACATGCAACTTAATAACATAATAAACTTAAATGCGAGTACATGTACATATGTGTGTGTATATATATATATATGTCTGAAAGTATTTATAATATGTATACAATGTCAAACACATGCCAATGATACAACAAAATGACTTCCAAAGAACTACATTCTACATGAACATAGATTTGGAAAGATGGACCCGATGACTAGTGACTGCAGAGTAACACTTGTCCTCGAACTGGGTCTCCAAAAGCGGCACATGTCTCACCAAAAGAAGAATCCTGCAAAAGAATTGGGAAGTGGTAGGGGGTGAGTCCTGAGGATCTCAGTGAGTGGAGCTATAAAATAATAAACTGAATCAGTATATCTGAACAAAATCATTCATTCATAAAATACTTTTGAACACTTTATTTGAAAACTGTTTATTTTCTTTTAAGTTGAGAAAAACCTTTTTCGAAATTTTCCGTGAAGAATATCTCTGGTACTGTGGAAAACTTGACGCATGGGGGCGTTACGTATCGCCATCTCCCATACGCCTAACTAGAGCCAGAAGTGAAAATCCATGACTTTGGGGCATTACATATCGCCTTCCTCAAAGAATTCCATTCATATCCCTGAAACTAGTGGTCTTAAGGCGTTATGTATCACCGTCCCCCAAGCCACTGAACTGGAGCCGGTAGTACTGATCCATGCTACTACCTGACCTTGAAACTAGGGTGTAGGGGAGTTACGTATCGCCATCCCCATAGTCCTGAACTATGTGTGCACATGGTCTCTGTCCGTCAATTCCGTAAGTAAGAGCTGAGGTGGGTTTTTCCCCATGCCTCGAAAAACATAAAATACTACTTTTAAACTTTAAAACTTTCAAATCAAATCTTACATAAAAGTAACTGATAATTTAATAAGGCTAACGCCCTACAGCTTTAAAAATAAGTCTTGAAAAAAATGTTAATCAGAAAATGAGTATTATTAAATCAATTCATAAGAAAAATGAATCTCCACTCACAGATTTGAAGTCCGATCAAGTTCCCTTCACGTCGTTGGGGGTGAACGCGGCTCCTGATAAGTATCTATATGGAATACACTGAGTTAGAATCATGAGTTATAAAATACGATTCGAAATCAAATCAAGTTCCTTAACCTAGTTGGATTACTCTCTTAGAACATTTTAATCCCTTAAAAGAAATGTAAAACAAAATTCCGACTCTTAGTTACGGGTCGCATCTTTTGAAAAAAAATTCTGGTTTTTGGGTTCGCTTCTCGATGCTGGTCCCATCCGCGTCGCGACGCGGCCATGTAAATCATATGCATGTCTCTGCCTCAATCGCGTCGCGACACACCCATGTTAATCAGATGCATGCCTATGACTTGTTTGCGTTGTGGCGCGAGCTTGGTGCGTCGCGACGCGACGTCGAATTCAGAACCATAATTTTGTTCCTTCGATGATTGACTCCAACCTCATTACATAACAACACAAGCAATTACAATCATCAAATGTCAAACTTTCAACATCTCAACACCCTCCAAAACACCTTATCTTTACCTAATGTTCTCATTAGAATTGAAAACTAAAAGTTCCCCAAATGTGACTTTCTAATATCAACACCCACCAATAACCATAATACAAGCCATCAACAACATTCTACCAACACCAAACTTTAAAAACTAACAACTTAAGATTTGGGTCAAAAGCTTCTTACCTCTATTTAATCATCTTTCTTCCTTAACAATGCTTGTTGATCCCCTTCTTCCTTCTTCTTAAGTTTAATATGATCGACTACCTTGTTTAGCTTCAAGATTTTTGACAAGAAAAATTTGGAAGCTCTCTCTTTTTTCCTCTTTGAAACTCACGGCAATGTGTCAAAGGAAATGAAGAAAATGATTTCCTCCTTTTATGGTTTTGTTGTATTTTATTTATTATTTCACTAATTACTTAACCCATTTTCTAGAAAAGTGTAGGCAATTCATTAGTTGGGCATTAGGCTTCTTTCTTCATTTCTTTTAAATTTTTGTTGGCCCATGAATGAAATCAAAGGAAAATTGGGATTAAAATTAAATAAGTGTTTGTTGTCCCTAAATCGATCCCGGAAATTATTTACTGGCCCGGAAAAGAAAACTCCATGCGTCCCTAGCCGAGCAAAATTATTTGGGGTCGTTACAAAATCTCCCCCCTTAAAATGATTCGTCCTCGAATCCAAAATGTCTAAAGAATATAGTGTGTACCTTTATCCGCGAAGAGTTGGGGATATTGTTCTCTCATGGCTTCTTCTAGTTCCCAAATAGCCTTTTGTTCCTTATAATGTTGCCAAATCACCTTGACCGAAGGAACCCATCGAGATCGTAGCTTCCTTGTCTCTCTTCCCAAAATAGCTACTGATTGTTCCGAATAAGATAAATCTTAATGGACATCAATTGTCCGAGGCTCCAACACATGAGATTCGTCACACAAATACTTCCGTAACATAGATACATGAAAAATCGGATGTATCATGTCCATGTTGGGTGGAAGCGCCAGTTCATATTCTCTTCCTCAACTCTCCAAAGTATTTGGAACGACCCGATAAATCTAGGGCTGAGTTTACCCTTTTTGTTGAATCTCATGACTCCCTTGAAATGAGATACCTTCAGAAACACAAAATCCCCCACCTGAAACTCCAAATCCTTTCTCCGGTGATCTGCATAACTCTTTTGGCGACTCTGAGCTGTACTCAACCTCTCTTTGATCAGCTTTACTTTTTCCACAGCATCTTGTACCAAATCCGATCCTAATAACTTTTACTTCCCGACTTCAAACAATCAAACTGTAGATATGCATTTCCGTCCATACAAAGCCTCGAATATTGCCATTTGAATACTTGCTTGATAGTTATTATTATAAGCAAATACTACAAGTGGCAGATACTGGTCCCAATTACCCTCAAACTCAATCACACAAGCCCGTAGCATGTCTTCTAAAGTTTGTATGGTACGCTCTGACTGGCCATCAGTCTGAGGGTGAAAAGCTGTGCTAAAGCATAATTGTGAACCCAAAGGCTCCTTAAATGACTACCAAAACTTAGAGGTAAACTGAGAACCTCGATCGGAGACAATTGAGATAGTACTCCATGTAACAACACTACCTCATCTAGGTACAGTTTGGCATACTGGGCTGCTGTAAAGTTAGTCTTCAGTGGAAGAAAATGTGCAGATTTGGTCAATCTATCCACAATCACCCATATCGAATCACACCCTTTTGAGGTACGCCGGAGCCCGACGATAAAGTCCATAGTGATTTTCTCCCACTTCCACTCTGGAATGTCTAAACTCTGCGACTTCTCTGCTGGTCTCTGATGTTCAGCTTTAACCTACTAACAAGTAAGACACCTTGTGATAAATTCAGCCACATCCTTTTTCATGCCATCCCACCAATACAGATCCTTAAGGTCGTGATACTTCTTGGTGATCCCATGATGCATGGTGTAAGATGAAGTATGAACCTTTTCTAATATTGAGCATTTCAACTCTGGAACTGGAGGAACAAGAATCTTATTCTGCTTCTTGATGAGATTTTCACCGTCTAAATAATACTCATCCTATGTACCTTGCTGTAATCAACTTCTAATCTGTTGCACCCCAGGATCCGCTTCCTGTGTAACTTTGATTTCAGCAATGAGGGTGGATTTAACTTTAATCTACGCCAAAAACCCTCATTGAGTCGTAACCTGTAATTTGACTACCTCCAGCATACAACTCTACATTTCTTTGACTGGGCGCCATCTCTAAATCTACAAATGAGCCAAAATTCCCATAGACTTCTTAATTAAGGCATCTGCGACAATATTAGCTTTGCCCGGATGATCCTGAATGGAGCAATCATAGTCTTTCAACAACTCCACCCATCTATTCTGTCTCAAATTAAGCTTCTTTTGGCTTTGGATATACTTAAGGCTTTTGTGATCGGTGAAAATTTCAAACCTTTCACCGTACAAATAATACCACCATATCTTTAGAGCAAATATTATTGCAGCCATTTCCAAGTCATGAGTGGGATAATTTTGCTTATAAGGCTTCAATTGTCTTGAAGCATAAGCAATCATTTTCCCCATCTGCATCAATACACAGCCCAAACCCATTCTAGAAGCGTCACAGTACACTATAAATCCTCTTGACCCCGCTGGCAGTGCAAGGATATGAGCAGTAGTCAATCGACGTTTGAGTTCCTGAAAACTTTTCTCACAAGCATCAGACCATTCAAACTTCACATTTTTCTGAGTCATTCTCGTTAATGGAGCAGCTATTCTGGAGAAATTGTTTATGAACCTCCAATAGTACCCTGCTAAACCCAAGAGGCTACGAATCTCTATTACGCTTTTAGGCCGATACTAATTTTGAATAGCCTCAATCTTCTGGGAATCTACCCCAATTCCTTCCTTGGACACCACATGCCCTAAAAATACCATACTAGTCAACCAAAACTCGCACTTCGAGAACTTAGCGTATAACTTCTGTTCTCTCAGTGTCTGCAATACCTGGTGAAAATATTCTGTATGCTCCTGCTCATTACTTGAATACACTATAATATCGTCAATAAAGACTATCATGAACTGGTCTAGAAAAGGTCTAAACACCATGTTCATCAGATCCATAAATGCTGCAGGGGCATTGGTCAGACTAAATGACATTACTAAAAATTTGTAATGCCCGTATGTGGTTCGAAAAGCTGTCTTTGGGACATCAATCTCTTTAATCTTCAATAGATGATAACCTGAGCGCAAATCAATTTTTGAGAAACACTGCGCCCCATGTAACTGATCAAATAGATCATCAATCCTTGGCAGTGGATAAATATTCTTGATCGTGACCTTATTCAGCTGCTGATAATCTATACATAATCACAGTGTCCCATCATTCTTCCTCACAAACAACACCAGAGTACCCCACAGGGACACGCTGGGGGTGAATAAAGCCCTTATTCATCAAGTCTTGTAACTGCGCCTTCAACTCCATAAGTTCTGCATGGGCCATTATGTATGGAGGAATTGATATAGGCTGGGTTCCTGGAATAACGTCTATACAAAACTCAATCTCCCTATCCCGAGGTAACCCTGGAAACTCGTCTGGAAAAACATAAGGATATTCTCTCACCACCGGGATCTGCTCAAGATCTAAATTTTCCACTGTACTATCTGTTACATAAGCCAAGTAACCTATATTTCTCTTCTGAAGTAGCTTAAATGCCTGCATAGCTGATATCAAATTATGAGGCGCTACAGTTCTATCCCCCTGATATACTTTTACTGGTCCATCGGGAACATGTAGCGTAACGGTATTCTCCCGATAATCAAGTACCGCATGGTTCTTAGCAAGCCAATCAATCCCCAGAATGACATCAAAGCTCAATATACCCAACACTACTAAATCAGCATAGGAAATGTACCCGTCAATATCTATAGGACACTACCTCACACCCTGAATAGCTTTTAAGGAGTCTCCTACTGGTGTAGCTATAATGATAGGGAAGTCTAAAGGCTTGATGTCCCTACCCATCTGAGTCATAAAACACGGTGCCACAAAAGAATATGTATCACCTGAATCAAATAATACCCTTGCTTGTACAAAAGCAATCAGTAATGTACCTGTGAAAATCGCATTGAATGCATGCACCTCGTGGGGGTGAGGGTATACACCCTGTCTTGAATTCTACTACTGTCCTTGATCACCAACTGATTACCCCATTCCTCCTACTGTCTGACCTCTACCATTTGGCATATGCTCTCAATCTCTTACACTTCTATTAGGCTGTGGATAGGGTGTAGATAGGGCGGTACTGAAAGATGGCAGCTGCTCTGCTGGTACCGGACAGTCTCTTTTCAGATGACCCATTTGTCTACACCGATAACAACCCCTACTCCCAGATCTACAATTCCTGGTATGAGCTCGTCCATAAATCAAAAATTATGGTAGGATTCACCCAGGCTGGGCTACTGAGGGAGAGGAAACTGCACGAGAGGCAACACTCTGAACCGGCCTATTATCTTGACCCCCTTGAACTGAACCAATATCTTTGCATGCCGTATGCGGAGCTGACATCTGCTGCTGTCTACTAAGGCCACTCTATTGCAGCCTAGTCCTTTCCTCTGATTTAGATTTTTTTTGAGACTCCCTCTCAGCTTGTCTTTCTTTAACCCGCGCTTCAAACAACAAGGTAACATCTAAAACTTGTGTGTAGGTAGTGGTGTCTGTGAAATGAATGGAGCGGAATAAATAATCTCGAAGCCCATTCACAAACCTCTTCACCTTCATTTCCTATGTACTGATTAGATGTGGGGCATAGCGAGACAATCGTGTAAACTGTATGTCATATTCAGAAACTGTCATCTGCTCACCTTGTACCAGTTGTTCAAACTCGCGGGCTCTAGCATCCCTGATACTTTGTGGAAAAAATCTGGACAGAAAGGCCGTACTGAACTCAGCCCATGTCAGAGGAGGAGCGTCTCGTCACCGACCATCCCGAAATGACATAAACCATGTGATGGCGATATCTCTCAGCTGAAAACTGACTAACTCCGTCGCTCTCTCCGAAGAACACCCTAAAGCTGTGTATATCCGATTTGATTCCTCAATGAAACCACAAGGATCAGTGGAGGTCTCTACTCTCGAGAACGTAGGAGGATAAAGCTTCCGAAAATCATGTAAAGATACCAGTAGTTCTTATCACTGCATGTCCTGAACTGTTACCGGAGATGGCTCATGTGGCACAACAGAAGGTTTGGCTCGGAATGTAGTAGGGTCTGGTATGTTTGGAGGGATTACTGTTTGGTGAGCCATTGGTATTCCTACTGGTGGTGATGGAACAATAATTATGGGTTCTGCAGCTCTCGACTTTGGACCTGGTGGCTGCGGCTTACGGATAATCAACTAGGCTAAAGCTGATACTGATTGCTGAATTTGCTACAAACCTACAACTACTGGGTCATTGGGCTGGACCACTGGCGCAACTCTACTTTCCCCTACAACACTCTCATGAACAGACTCCACTCTCTACCCCCAATCTGGCTCAGAGGGAGATACTACTGATCTTTGATCCAGGTTTATGCCTTGAGGCGCTCTACCCCTCCTCGGTCTACCCCTAACTCCGATTATTCCCTTGGGTGGCATGAAAATCTAAGAAATTAAGAGAAAAAAGAAATAGTCAATTACATGTAAAAGAATTATAAGTGATTAGAATGAGACAACCCTCGAGACAAGGTTACTAGAGAAAACAATCACTTATATATAGTTGTACCCCGGGAATACCACATATACAAGCCACTGCTACTCCCTTACTGCAGTCACTGACTTCCTAGACCATGCTCTGATACCATCTTTGTAACATCCCCAATACGGGAATGTTACCGGCAAGCAACAGATCCCACTATCGCCTAAGCCTCTAACTCATGCACTAGAACACTTACTCTTATCTTAATGCTATGCAATGTTTTACTCAATCACACATGCAACTTAATAACTTAAATAAACTTAAATGTGAGGACATGTACATATGTGTCTGAAAGTATTTATAATATGTATACAATGTTAAACACATGCCAATGATACAACAAAATGACTTCCAGAGAACTACATTCTACATGAACATAGATCTGGAAAGATGGACCCGATGACTAGTGACTGCAGAGTAACACTTGTCCTCGAACTGGGTCTCCAAAAGTGGCACATGGATTACGAAAAGAAGAATCCTGCAAAAGAATTGGGAAGTGGTGAGGGGTGAGTCTTGAGGATCTAAGTGAGTGGAGCTACAAAATAAGAAACTGAATCAGTATATCTGAACAAAATCATTCATTCATAAAATACTTTTGAACACTTTATTTGAAAACTGGTTCTTTTCTTTAAAGCTGAGAAAAACCTTTTCCGAAACTTTTTGTGAAGAATATCTCTGGTACTGTAGAAAACTTGACGCATGGGGGCGTTACGTATCACTGTCCCCCATATGCCTAACTAGAGCCAGAAGTGCAAATCCATGACTTTGGGGTGTTACGTATCGCCGTACCCCAAAGCATGCCACTGTTGTCCTTGAAACTAGTGGTCTTAGGGCGTTACGTATCGCCGTCCCCAAGCCACTAAACTATAGCCGGTAGTGCTTATCCATGCTATTACCTGACCCTGAAACTAGGGTCTAGGGGGGTTACTTATCGCCGTCCCCCTAGCCCTGAACTACATGTGCACACGGTCTCTGTCCGTCAATTCCGCAAGTAAGAGCTGAGGTGGATTTTTCCCCCATGCCTAGAAAAACATAAAGTATTGCTTTTAAACTTTAAAACGTTCAAATCAAATATTACATAAAAGTAACTGATAATTTAATAAAGCTAACGACCTACAGCTTTAAAAATAAATCTTGAAACAAATCTTAATCAGAAAACAAGTATTATAAATAAATTCATAAGAAAAATGAATCTCCACTCACAGATTTGAAGTCCGGTCAAGTTCCCTTCACGTCGTTGGGGGTGAACGCGGCTCTTGATAGGTATCTATATGGAATACACTGAGTTAGAATCATGAGTCATAAAATACGATTCGAAATCAAATTAAGTTCCTTAACCTAGTTGGATTAATCCCTTAGAATATTTTTATCACTTAAAAGAAATGTAAAACAAAATTCAGACTCTTAGTTACGCGTCGCATCTTTTGAAAACAAATTCTGGTTTTTGGGTTCGCGTCGTGATGCCGGTCCCATCCGCGTACGACGCGTCCGCATAAATCATTTGCACGTCTCTACCTCGATTGCGTCATGACGCAAGCTTGGCGCGTCGTGACGTGTCTGTGTTAATCAGATGCATGCCTCTGCCTCATTTGCGTCGCGACGCGATGCAGAATTCAGGACCAGAATTTTGTTCCTTCAATGATTGACTCCAAACCTCATTACATAACAACACAAGCAATTACAATCATCAAATATCAAACTTTCAACATCTCAACACCCTCCAAAACTCCTCATCTTTACATAATGTTCTCATTAGAATTGAAAACTAAAACTTCCCTAAATGTGACTTTCTAATATCAACACCCACCAATAACCACAAACAAGCCATCAACAACATTCTACCAACACCCAAACTTCAAAAACTCACAACTTAAGATTTGGGTCAAAAGCTTATTACCTCTATTTAATCTTTTTTCTTCCTTAACAATGCTTGTTGATCCCCATTTTCCTTCTTCTTAAGTTTAATTTGATGGACTAACTTATTTAGCTTCAAGATTTTTGACAAGAAAAATTTGCAAGCTCTCTCTCCTTCCCTCTTTGAAACTCACGGCAATGTGTCAAAGGAAATGAAGAAAATGATTTCCTCCTTTTATTATTTTGTTGTATTTTATTTATTATTTCACCAATTACTTAACCCATTTTCTAGAAAAGTGTAGGCCGTTCATTAGTTGGGTTTTGGGCTTCTTTCTTCCTTTCTTTTAAATTTTTGTTGGCCCATGAAGGAAATCAAAGGAAAATTGGGCTTAAAAATTAATAAGTGTTCGTTGTCCCTAAATCGATCCCAAAAATTATTTACTGGCCCGGAAAAGAAAACTCCATGCGTCCCTAGTCGAGAAAAATTATTTGGGGTCGTTACAAACAATATACAATCTTCTTAGTATTCTTAAGGAAATCCCCAGAAGAAGGTATGAAAATTTCAAATGAATTCGGCCTCAATTTATTAACAAAATTTGGCCTTGCGCGTCGCGACGTGTGAAGCTTTGCGCGTCGCGACGCGCCATTGATGCTTGACACGTGTACGTGGCTTTAATGAGATGATGACACATGGCTGTCGGTAGAATTATTGGCTCGGCGTCGCGACATGTGAAGGCTTGCGCATCGCGACACTGACGTAAGCAATGACGCGTGTCGGCATAGTTAATTATTATGCTGACGTCATGCTGATGTAAGTGATGATGTGTCGTTAGGCTGAATTATTGGCTGATGTCATGATGATGTGATGATGACGCACGTGCTAACATGGGGATGACATGGTGATGACATGGCGATTACAAGTTTCAGCAGCTCAATAATTGTAGCGCGTCGCGACACGAATTTCCATTTTTGCCATTTTGTTCCGTTTTTCGCTGTTTTAGCCCTGATTTGATTCCAATGAGTCCTGAAATCTTATTTATCTATAAAATAAACAAAACACATCAAAATATTCACAAAACTCAAGAAATTATACAAAATATTAAGTAAAAAAGGTAGTAAATATTGATATATTTTCCGCTTATCAATTATTGAAGAAAAATTATCAAGTCAAATCACAAAACTTCCGATTTGTGATTGGAGATAGCAAATAGGTAATAATTTATTTCCTATAATTTTCACTTGTTTATGCTTTAATCACTACTTACTTTATTTATTTAATTATTTATGTTTCACATGGTCATATAATGTGATTGTTCCTATGGATATGGGGATTACAAGAGCTATATTCGTTAATTCAAATATTTTCCTACTGTGCATCACTCTTTAATTCCCAATAGTGTTCTCGAGAGTTAGGTTCACCTCTTCCATGACTTATGAGAATATATGAAGCACAAACTCATTGTGAGTGAGGTCAATCAATGACCATTTCATATGGGAACGTAAGTTAAATTAATTTCACTAAATATAAGGGCAAGTTATGGTTTAAATAGTTAGTGATAATTTTTATTTTTATACTATATATCGGATGGAAACCCATATATAAATTCCATTGATAATTCTGAATAAATGATATATGATATGTATTTGAGATACAATTCTACGTACCTTGAAATAAAAATCAGTCAAAATTGGAACCACGAAACCCTCGAAATAATGAGTGCTTTTTGCATAAGCGTGAAAAATGAGTCCAAATCTTCTGTCCCATCAATTGTGCTCCACTTCGTGCTCCACCAATCAAATGTGGACAACTAATATCTCTCATTAAATGAGAGAACAATTTGATTGGTGGACTGTTAAAATCAGAGTTCTCTCATTTAATGAGAGATATTAGTTGTCCAAATTTGATTGGTGGAGTACGAAGTGGAGCACAATTAATGAGACAGAAGATTTGGACTCGTGAAAAAGACTCCCCGTTTATTTGAATCAGCTTGCCGTTTGTGATAAACCAGTGAACTAGTTGGTTGAACAAGCAAGTCAAGTTGCCTAAAAATTTCTAAAAATTATGATTTGGCCCAAATTAGATGAAAATTCCAATTTTATCATTTTGGAGCCTTAATTTTATAAATATTTATTTAAATATATGTCTTTATAATTTAATTAAATTTCTCCAAATAAAATATGGACTAAATTTTGACAAAATATATTTCCCATTTTGATTTAATTTCAAAAAGGGCATGTCCGTCCTTTTGAATTTTATAATTTCAGTTCTTGTAATTTTCCATTCATTATAAAAGAAGAACTTGAAGATAGAATGGAGGCAAATGAGAAATAAAGACTCAATGCAAAAAGGTTTAAACTTTGTAATAGTTTAGGTGGGAAATTATTAAGGCCAAAATAAGAAATCGATAAATTATCCAACAATTATTGGTGATGAATGCATAATTATGTAATGTATGATTTACAAGCTTTGTACATGTTTTGATTTATGTTTGTTTGTTATAATATGCATAAACTATGGGACCAAAATAAGCCATTCTAATTAGACGAAACTTTATAATTACATGGTTTGTTCAAAGATAAATCATAAAGCCGCTCTTATCTTAAGAGCCTAAGATAAATGAGACTTAAGAGACTAATATAAATGAGACTTAAGAGACTAATATAAATAAGACTTGAATGAGATCATTATGACTCTCCTATGTATCTGGAGACCTATCTAATGATTCATTTGTTCGTAATAATGTCATTATTAAGTTTCACAAAATAATATAAAACCCTTAAAATAATTAGTCTTAAATAATTGTATCCATTACCATTCTCATAAGTTAAATTATTATGACGTTGAAAACTAAATGCCAATCGCATGAGTGATCAATTTACGTATTGATGTACTTTTGATTATGGGCAATTGATTTGACTCTATTTGGTATGTGATGTTTTGACCCATCACCAAAGTCACACATCCAAAGGTAATGATTGAGTGTCAATACAAACTGGTCTTTTTGTTGGGGTTTTGGTGCGGACGCAGCGGAAGCTCGCGGTTGGGGTGAAATCGTAATTTTAAATTTTTTTAAATTACCAATTAAATTATTCAATATTCAATATGAATAATTCATTCATATATCACCTAAACTTATTTATTCGATATCAAATAATGACATAAAAAGTTAAGAAACATTGCGAAACTTTTACGGAAACGTTTTTCCGCAAAATGACATAAAACATGTTTTTGACCGAATCGACCACCCAATGCACATGAGGGCTGCACAGGTCAGCCCCAACAGTACTAGGGTAGTTCATGGGCTGCCCGAATAATGACCAATTCACTGTTTGGGCAGCCGTCACGCGGTTGGCTAAAAAGTCACCCGGTAACCCCGTTTTTCACTGTTTTCGCATATTTCAACTCCGAAACAGTTTCTGGCAATTGTTTCAATACCCAAAGCACATCTAATATATTTATATGACATAATTTTCATC
This sequence comes from Zanthoxylum bungeanum, assembly GCA_019454045.1. Taxonomy (NCBI): domain Eukaryota; kingdom Viridiplantae; phylum Streptophyta; class Magnoliopsida; order Sapindales; family Rutaceae; genus Zanthoxylum; species Zanthoxylum bungeanum. Next base: position 42,236 of record SKCR01041030.1, read on the forward strand.
ACCATAAAAACAGTTTTTTCAGATCTGATCCAGAAAGTAAAAATATCATTTTTTCATGCTTTAATCCAATTTTCTTAACATTAATCACAACACCAATCCAAGCCACCACTAATGAAGCACCCAAGAACAATTCTAGGCATTACAAGAGTGGTCATACCACTCTAGAATGACAACATATCATCAAATGATCAAATTGAACCAATATTATAAAAATATCATTCAATTCTACTTCACACATGCACCAAGCCTTCCATTCCATCCTCCAAATCAAAACACCCAAATTCTAAAGAAAGGAAGAAACCCTAGAATGTGTCTAGATGCTCAAGAACAAGAAACATGCTTTCTGAGCTTAGGGATATTGAGGATTACCTTTAATCTTTTAATTTCCTTAAGCTAATTCTTGATTTTCTTCACTTTTCTTCCTTGAATCATCAAGCAAATTTGAGAGTATTTGGAAGATGATATATTCGGCCATAGCAAGCCCTTGGAAGGGAAATGAAAATTTTTTACTTTAAAAAATCCCAATTGCCGACTTAGTGGGGTTATTTTGGTCAATTTGACTTGATTAATCTAATTAATAATAATAATAAGCTTTAATTTGACAAATCAAGTTTGTACACTAAAAACTTAATAAAATCATGCCACTTGTAGCCAATAATAATCAAACATATATTCCATAACAATTATGAAATATATATATATATATATATCAATTAATCATCTAAATATTTAACATTTAAATATATAAATAAATAATTAATATAATAATTATTGTATATGTGTTCTTATTTACATTAAATAACAAAAACATATATTAATGGCATGTGTCAAAGTCTCATTTGACAATTAATTAATGTGTATCTTGTTGGGATGTATGCCTAGAGCTATATGTAATGTAAACGGTTTTATGTGTTTTGAAATAAAATGATGCATTATTCATTTATCAAAGTGTTTGTTTAATTTTCGCAGATTATAAATTATCTTGAATACCCTAGATTACTTATGTGCCTTCAGACTTAGTGTATGAGTGTCATACACAAGAGGATTTAAGTCTGAAGTTATTAATCTTAAATAGTCCATAGAGAGCAAACAAAACATGTACTTTGTTTGTGATTTATCTATAGTTGCGGTCCATTCTATATTTGTATGACGATCTTGATCCGAGATCATCTATGTAAGACATGAGAATGGAGGCACCTTGTATGATGTGATCATATAGGACTGGACCCAGATGGAAATGACATTCTTATAAAATCCGTTAAACAAATAAAGTCATTTCGATCTACTAGATGATCATATATGGATTGATCTTAATCCTGAGTGTACTACGAACTCTTGCATGGTAGGTTATGTCATTTGATTTCCAAATGTGAGGTTGGTGTAGCAGTCCTGACCAATAGCTACGTACTTTGGGGCATGGTCTGTTGTGTAGCTGGGAACGTTTTACATAGATATGGAGTTCACTCCTTCTTGCGAGAAGTAGAGGAGTATCTTTCTTAAGGGTTGATTCGGTACTTGAACGGTTAGAGTGCTCAAGTCTTTCTATTACGAATAGAAAGATTAAAATTCATAATCGTTATGAATAAATCGTTCATTAGAGAATCAATGGTACTTAAGGTAAAAATAATTAGAGGGGTATAACAAACATTATGACCCGACTATAATTACGAGATACTCGTGAAATGTTAATCTATATGTAGTGACTATATCGATAGACACCGACTTGGTTCGGCTTAATATATCATCTGCGGCAACGAGAGTGCAACTTCAGATTTTTAGTGGAATAACCCGAAGTTAATAATTTGGAATATTTAATTAAGAGCTTAATTAATATTTCAAGATTATTGGAGCTCGAAACTGTAGGTCCATTTGGTCCCCGTGCTATCTCGATTTACTATAGCGGATTTAGTATAATTGGATAGTCCAATTATATACTCACATATGTATAAATATTATTAATATGATTAATAATATTATTTGTCACACTTGGAACTATATGTTAAAAGTTAATATATGGTTTTAATCATTTTATGATAATTATTAAATGAATTAAATTAAATTATATTTGATATAATTTAATAAGGCTAAAGTTGTAATTTCCAATTATTGGGTTTTGGAAACACTTGATTTCAGGGGTTGTTTCTGCTGTACGTTGGGCGCGAATCGAGTCCAAAATAGTCTAGTTTTTGTTCGGCTGTTCGGGACTGTTCGGGGACTGCTCCGGGGCTGATTCGGGGCTGGAATTTTGTCTAAAACGGAAGCAAAATTTCAGTGGTGGTGGCAGTAGCATTCGGCAGTTCAAAGGTCCATAAATATTTTTCAAGTCTGATCTGTGTGCCTAAATCGTTTCCGCTGCGCAAGGAAAGCGTTTCCTAAAACTAGCATCGAGAGCAAGGTTGAAAAATATTCTTAACTTTTTTTTTTCCATTTAAAGTTACTGTTTTTAATATATTTATATGATTTATAAATATTGATATGTATGTTTAGATGAGTAGGCACAAAATATATTCATATGATGACTGTTTTTATTATTTCATGTGATGAATGGATTTTGCATTGGTCATAAATTTTTCCGGCTCTTATTTTTGTAGTTGGTTTTGATTTTGGAATGTAAGGCCATAAGACCATTTTCTACAATTGTTGTAATTTTATTTTTCAATGTAAAAAATTCAATTGTTGTAATTTGGAGCACCGAATTCGCAAAAGGAGCCAACACCACCTTGGAGCGGGATTTGAAGACCAAAGGATGACTTGGTAATTTAATGTATTAATTAGATTAGCATACGAAAAATAAGAGCTCGGTCAATGCAAAATAATTTCTTATGTTGTATGTATGTTTAGTTCAAAATGTTTGGATAACATGTCATATAGCTTAGGGTGCCTACTCTTGCATTTCACATGCCATAACATGTATTGGATGCATATTAATTCTAGACATGAAATATTATTTTATGTGATTTAAAATGTTTAAATTAGAATATAATATGCATGGAAATCAATTAATTGGATTTATGGTTTAAAATTTGAATTCTAATATATTGGGCTTAATTAGTGCATAATAAATTCCATTGGTAAATAAGATGGAAACCTGGATATAAATTCCATAGCCGAATCCGAATGGACGGTAATGTGGTTTGCACTCGGGATACAATTCCACGTACCATTGGATTTTATTACGCACTAAGATTTTTTAAAATGTTTAATTAAAACCTTGACCATTTTAGAATTCCAAAAATTTTAAACTTATTAGTGTCTAGTATTTTAAGAGTTAAAATATGATAGGTCACTAATATTACTCCAATTAAATTAGTTTAATACAGTAAAATAATTAGTAGAGACTAATGGACATTAGTGAGACAAATTTTAAAAGTTAAAATTGGTTAGGTCACTGATGGTGAACTAGTGTAAATAAAAATTATGATTTAGCCGCAATAAATTTATTCACACTAGCAAAAATAAAATATTAGAAATTTTATAAACAAAAACCTTAATTTTAAAATAGTGAGTGGGAGAGGGATATACGACAGTATATCCCGCGATCTCTGTTGTTAGTCCAAAAATGTGAGATTCAAAAGGCGCCTCGAGACAGCTTTGCTTTCGTCGCCCTACAGATGGTGTCTATTTTGGGTCAATATCAAGTTTACATTCCGAAAGGATAGAGATTCTAGATGTATCTTGTGAACTGACCTACCCTACGGCGGCACTTCACTCGTTAAGTCCAAGAATCCCGAAATGGCGGGTCACACTCACAAAGGAATAATTAATTGTTAATAAAATTTATTGATCGAATAAAACAGTAGTTGTTTAATATAAGAATAAGAGTTATTCCCGCAGATATTAATCAACTGAGATTGTCTCGATCTATCATGCAAGTACTTGACCTACCCTACGGCACACTTACTTGTGGGATGATAGATTTCCGTGGCATAGTAATTCTCTTAGGCTTCTAATTCATTATTCATGGTTCATGCATCATGTTTAATTTTATGCCAAAATTGTTTGATGATTTTAATATGCGATGAATGAATGTTAAATGCATGTTTATTTTATTTTCAGCCATGGTTTCTCTAATTATTTCCATACTCTCAAATGACAAATTAACGAGAGAAAATTATGTTAAGTGGAAAAGTAACATGAACGCTATCCTGGTCTGCGAAGACCTAAAGTTTGTCCTGACGGGGGAGTGTCCTCCCGAGCCTGCCAGAAATGCTGGCCAAGCTGTGCGCGATACCTACCAGAAATGGGTCACAGCAAATGAGAAAGCCCGCTGCTACTTACTACCGGGGATGTCTGAGGTTCTTGCTGCAAAGTATGAACTTATGGCTTTAGCATCTAAGATGATGGAGTTATTGCAGGGCATGTTCGGGGAGCCTTCGGAGCGTATACGTCATGAGGCCATGGTCTCAGCGATGACTGCTAGGATGAAGGATGGAACATCAGTCCGAGAGTACATCGTGAGGATGATGACCTATCTCAACATTGTTGAAACCCATGGAGCTCGTATTGACGAGCGTAGCCAAGTGACCATGATTATAAAAACTCTTCCGAAGAGTTTCCTGTAGTTTAAAAGCAACTATGTTATGAACAAGTTGACTTTTACTTTGATCCAACTGTTTAATGAGCTCACCCACTACGAGTCCATGCTTGTGGACCCTCGTAAGTCCAGTGCTGAGGTAAATATTACCGAGTCTTCTAAATCTGCAAAGATGAAGAAGAATATCACTAGGAAGGCTAAGGCTAAGCCCATGAAGAAGAAGAACAAGAAAGGCTCCAAGGATGCCAAGCCCAAGGGAAAGTGTTTCCACTGCAACAAGAACGAGCATTGGAAAAGTAATTATCCTAAATACCTTGCTGAGCTGAATGAGAAAAATGATACAGGTAAATATGATTTACTCGTTATCGAAACTCTATTAGTGGAGGATGATAAATCCGATTGGATTGTTGATTCTGGAGCCATTAACCATGTCTGTTCTTCTTTGTAGCTACTTGACTCATGGATGGATCTTGCTGAAGGTGACTACACCATGGGGGTCAGGACAGAGGATGTCGTTTCAGTAAGAGCAGTGGGAGTTTCTACTTTAAATTTTACAAATAATAGTTATTTAAATTTGAACAATGTGTTATTTATTCCTGGTTTTCGCAGGAATTTGATTTCTGTTTCTAAAATTTGGATGATGGTTATCCAGGTTCTTTTAATAGCAATTTAGTTATTATTGGTAGAAATAGATTAACCATATGCACAGCAAACTCAGAAAATAACTTGTATGTTTTAAGACCGTTAACACATAGGTCACTGCTCAACGTTGAAATGTTTAAGGTTGAGAAACCTAAAACTAAACGACAAAAGATTTCTCACGATGACACATATCTATGGCATCTTAGACTTGGTCACATCAACCTTGACCGGATAAACAGATTGATAAAGAAGAAAGCCTTAAACAAGTTAAAGCTCGGAACTTTACCAGTCTATGAATCCTTCTTAGAAGGAAAAATGACCAAAAGACCTTTTACTGGAAAAGGTATAATAGCCAGTCAACCACTTGAGCTAAAAAATTTGGACGTTTGTGGACCGATGAATGTAAGAGCCCGAGGTGGTTATGAATACTGCGTCACATTTATTGATGATTATTCTAGATATGTGTATGTTTACCTAATGCAGCACAAGTCAAATACTTTTGAAAAGTTCAAAGAGTATCGTGCTGAGGTTGAGAACCAGTTGGGTAAAACAATCAAAACTCTACGATCAAATCGTGGAGGAGAATACCTTGACAGAGATTTTGAGGAATTCTTAGTTGAGCATGGGATAGTATCCCATCTCACAGTACCTGGAACACCACAGCAAAATGGTGTTGCAAAGAGGAGAAATCAGACCCTACTAGACATGATGAGATATATGTTTAGTTATAGCTCACTACCTAGTTCGTTATGGGGATATGTACTGCAAACTGGAATGCATATGTTTAATGTATTTCCATCTAAGTCTATTCCTAAGACTCCCTTAGAGTTGTGGAATGGTCGTAAAACTAGTTTACGACATTTCTGCATATGGGGTGTTCAGCATATGTGCTGAAGAATAAGACTACAAAGTTGGAGCCATGTTCTCAGGTGTGCCTATTTGTAGGCTACCCTAAGGAGACTAGGGGTGGATTATTCTATAGTCTTGATGATAACAAAGTGTTTGTATCGACAAATGCTACGTTTCTAGAGGAGGACAATATGAGGGAGTTCAAGCATTGAAGTAAAGTATTACTCGATGAGTTACTTGCTGGTTAGACCAACACACCATCGTCAACGACAGTTGACAAATACATAGCACCTTCGACATCTAAGCGTCAGATACAAGTTAGTTAGAATGATCTACCACTTAGACGCAGTGGGAGGGTTGTACGACAACCTGACCGCTACCTTGGGGTTGGAGAGGCACAAGTTGTTGATTCCAGTGATGGTATAAATGATCTATTGACCTATCATAGTGAAATGGATGATTATGACAAAGAGTAATGGCTCAAAGCCATGAACCTAGAGATGGAATCCATGTACTCCAACTCAGTCTAGGAACTTGTAGACCAAACTGATGAGTTGAAACCCATAGGTTGCAAATGGATCTATAAGAGAAAGAGGGGAATAAATAGGAAGGTACATACGTTCAAGGCTAGGCTAGTGGCCAAGGGTTATACCCAGAAAGAGGGAGTTGACTGTGAGGAAACTTTCTCGCCAGTAGCCTTACTCAAATCCATCCGCTCTCTTCTATCCATTGGCACATATTATGACTATGAAATTTGGCAAATGGACGTCAAGACTGCATTCTTGAATGGCAATCTTGATGAGAGTATCTATATGGTACAACCATAGGGGTTCATAGCCCAAGGTCAAGAGCAAAAGGTTTGCAAGCTGCAAAGGTCCATTTATGGACTTAAGCAGACATCTCGATCTTGGAATATAAGATTTGATACCACGATCAAGTCTTATAATTTTGAGCAGAATATTGATGAGCCTTGTGTATACAAGCGTGTCATTGACGGGAATGTGGTTTTTCTTATTTTATACGTCGATAATATTTTACCAATTGGGAATGATGTAAAGATATTATCGGACGTGAAAACCTGGCTAGCTAACCAATTCCAAATGAGAGATTTGGGAGAGACCAGTTATATTCTTGGGATTCATATACTTCAGGATCGCAAGAAACGACTGTTAGCTATGTCTCAGATATCATATATCGACAAGACCCTTGTGCGATTTGGGATGCAGAATTCCATGAAAGGCAATCTGCCTTATCGGCATGGAATTCATTTGTCAAAGGAACAGTCTCCTAAGATATCTCAAGGTGTTGAAGAAATGAACATATCCCATATACCTCAGCAGTTGGTAGTCTCATGTATGCTATGTTATGCACGAGACCAGACATCTATTTTGCAGTGTGAGTAGTCAGTAGGTTTCAGTCGAACCCAGGATTGGATCACTGGGTGGCTGTGAAACACATTCTCAAGTATCTTAAGAGAACGAGAGATTATATGCTTGTGTATTCCGGTGAGGATATGATCCTAAGGGGATATACAGACTCTGAATTTCAGACAGATGTCGATTCTAGGAAATCAACATCTGGATCAGTGTTTACCCTAGGTGGTGGGGCTATAGTATGGCGGAGTATAAATCAATCTTGCATTTCTAACTCCACTATGGAGGCTGAATATGTAGCAGCTTGTGAAGCAGTTAAGGAAACAGTCTGGCTCCGTAAATTCTTGGGAGATCCGGAAGTTGTTCTAGATATGGATTTATCACTAACATTTTATTACGTGTAGGAGGGAAACGAAGTTTACCGCTATGCCTATGATGTTCGGTGACCACGATATTATTGGGCTCGCAGCCCGTAGAGAGTACAGATTAGCCCACGGAGGACTAAACCGGATAATGAACGAGTCACCACCCAGTGTAAACTGAGAAAGATTTAAGGTTGCACTCACCCCTCGCAAGGGAAGACCTCAAACCATTGGTTTGCAATGGTCCCTTACTTATGCTAGTGCACGATAGTATAGTCAAGTCTTAATGCAATTCATGCATAAAAGAGAATAAAAATGTAACAACATACCCAACCAAAATAATAGTCACAATAACGTGATTCCAAAAGCATATTAAATTAAGAAATACTAGATGCGATAACGAACATTATGATAAACAATCAAAAGCAGGAAAAGCGTCAATAAATAAATGTAACGCATATGGGAAGTAACAATGCTAATGCGGGAGAAAACATGCAATAGTACCAATAACGACTTAAAGCATAATGGGATAATAATAATAGTACAAAAGTTGTGCGTGATGGGCTATGGAAATAATAATGAGCATAACATAAAGGAAACAATTCAAAAGCAAATGATTCATTAAGATAAATGGCAAATAAAAGGGGGGTCAACACGCATATATGAGTATTTCCCGAGTGGCACGTGGAGTTGTATCCCAAGTACAGACCGCACTACCATCCATTCGGATTCAGCTACAAAATTTAAGTATGGGTTTTCATCCGATATACCGAAAGGATAATAACATCTATAATCATCAATGCAATATAAACGGACATAAAAAATAGACGCGAAATAATATAACAATGCATATACGTATAATCATCAACATGAACAAACATAAACAAAATAAAGGCGAAATAATAAAATAACAATAAAAGTGAATAAATAGATAACAAAATACCAAAGAAGAAATGTGGCCAGAGATTTGGCCATTTTTTATGTAGAGCTTCGCATACCCGGCTGGACGTATTTCACGTCCAGCCAGACATGCATCGTCCGAAACTATAAAAATAAATATGGTAAGGGTGCCCTCAGGTCTTACCTTTTAAGTTGCTTTCTCAGAAGTGCGTTATGCCGTCGCCGGAAGGATCAAAGCTTGGTTTCAAGGTTTGGTTCGATTCTCTCTCTCACTCGGTTTCTTCTCCTTCTCACATCTAGGGTTTTCCAGTTTTTGTTTTCTAGTTTGCACCTGCTATTGCTGGATCGCTGTTTCTGGTTATTCTTCATGTTTGTGCTTCACGTTCTGGTTTCTTCACAGCGTTAGGTCCACGTTCTGGTTTCCTCTCACACTGCTGGTTCACCCCGCTAGTTTCTGCCTTCTATTTCATGCTGCTGGTTCATGTTCTGGTTGCTGGTTTCTTCTCACGATACTGCTTACTGGTTCACTACTTCCTCAGGTCTTACCTTTTAAGTTGCTTTCTCAGAAGTGCATTACGCCGTCTCCGGAAGGATCGAAGCTTGGTTTCAAGGTTTGGTTTGATTCTCTCTCTCACTCGGTTTCTTCTCATTCTCACATATGGGGTTTTCCAGTTTTTGTTTTCTAGTTTGCACCTGCTATTGCTGGATCACTGTTTCTGGTTCTTCTTCGTGTTTGTGCTTCACGTTCTGGTTTCTTCACAGCGTTAGGTCCACGTTCTGGTTTCCTCTCACACTCCTGGTTTCTGCCTTCTATTTCACGCTGCTGGTTCATGTTCTGGTTGCTGGTTTCTTCTCACGATACTGCTTAATGGTTCACTACTTTCACGTCCAGGTCTGCCTTCTACTTCACGCTGCTGGTTCACGTTCTGGTTCCTCTCACGTTGTTGGTTCACGTATATCTATGCTCCTTCACTGATGTCGCTGGTGGACGATGATGATGGTGGGGGTGATGGTTATCGTGGGGAAGGATGGTTGATAGGGGCTGATGAGGGTTACGGTGAAGATGGTGGCTGCCTCTTAGGGTTTTTCTTTGTTTCTTTTCTTTTTTTTCTTTTTTTTTTCCTCTGGTTTCTTTTATTTGCTTTTGTTTTTCTTTGTTCCTCTTTTTTGTTCCCCCTCTCGATTCTCCTCCATTTATTCTTTATCGCTCCTGCCTCATAGGCTTTTTTTATTCTTCAAGTTGCCGCCACTCTCTCTATGGCAGCCTCTCTCATTCCTTTTGTGTTAAGATCTCCCTTTCCATATAAGGTGCTTAAGGGATTTATATGGGAAACTCAAATCACTTATATTAGGAAGTGAGAATTCTTTCTAGTTTGGGTCTAGGATCTTACATATTTGGTAAGAAGGGGATTTCAAATATTTGTTAAGTTTGGCAAGAAGGGTATTTCAAATCTTTGTTAAGTTTGGCAAGTGATTTGATGAGAGGATTTACCGTGCATGGGGTTTTGGGCTGCATGGATTGCATGGGCCGATTGCATGGGCTGCATGAGAGGTCCAAAGTAGGGGCAAATGCATGTCCGAGGCTAAGGTTTGAAGTGAAAGCTGACTGAGCGAATATGAGGCTGGCTAGTGAGTCCAAATCCAATGAGGGGCTAATTTTGGAGGTTTTCCTTCCTTCCGGTATTCGTTTTTCGCAACTTTCATAACTTTTTAGGTAGTGCCTCCATACGAGGCTCATCATCGGGTTCATGAAAAAATGCAATGTCTACAGTCGCCCCACTTTGATGAGGCTTGTGCAGTCTGTGACAGTGATAACCTTATCAAAGTCATGCATGTACTTTTTACTTACCTAATCCGTCTTCATTCTCGATGCTCTTTGCTCATCCTCATTCCAGAGGTTTCTTACTTAAATGAGAATTCTTTCTAGTTTGGGTCTAGGATCTTGCATATTTGGCAAGAAGGGGATTTCAAATCTTTGGTAAGTTTGGCAAGAAGAGGATTTCAAATCTTTGTTAAGTTTGGAAAGTGATTTGATGAGAGGATTTGTTGTGCATGGGGTTTTGGGCTGCATGGATTGCATGGGCCGATTGCATGGGCTGCATGAGAGGTCCGAAGTATGGGCATATGTATGTCCGAGGCTACAGTTTGAAGAAGAAGCTGATTGAGCGAATCCGAGGCTGGCTAGTGAGTCCGAATCCGATGAGGGGATAATTTTGGAGGTTTTCATTCCTTCCGGCATTCATTTTTTGTAACTTCCGCAACTTTTCAGGTAGTGCCTCCATACGAGGCTCATCATCGGGTTCATGCAAAAATTTAATGTCTACAATCGCCCCCACTTTGATGGGGCTTGTGCAGTGTTTGACAGTGACAACCTTATCAAAGTCATGCATGCATTTTTTACTTACCTGATCCGTCCTCATTCTAGAGGCTCTTTGCTCGTCCTCATTCCCGAGGTTGTTCTCCATTCTCGGAGTTCCTCTCCATTCCCAGAGTTCTTCATCCTTATTCCCGAGGTTGCTATATTCCTCTCCATTCTCGGAGTTCTTCTCCATTCTTGGAGTTGCTCATCCTCATTCCTGAGGTTCCTCTCCATTCTTGGAGTTGCTCGTTCCTGAGTTTCCTCTCCGTTATTGGAGTTATTCTCCTCGCCACTTTTTTTCTTACTTTTTTTTTTATTTTGACAAAGCCTGCGAACACAAAACAAAATTTATGTGTATGCGACATGTGTGCATGTATGCATGGATGCATTCCTTACTCTGATAGGGTTTCTTTGTCCTATTGGCTTGATGTCATCCTTGGTTAGGTATTCCTTGTGATAGAGGGTTTTCTTCACCACTTTAGGAATCCTTTTGGCCTTTGGTGCCCTTTCCTATAAAACGCTTTGGGCGCCCCCTTAGCATGCTTACAGTTTCCTTCTGCCAATTCTCCTCCGGTGTTTGCTCACTTCTCTTTGGTCTCATGGCTTAAGATCCCGTTGTGTCCCTTATTCGCGGGGTGGTAGGCTGGTCATCCCCAGACCTGGCTCAGCATTCTGCTCTCGCTACCTGCACCGGGTCAAAGTGGATTATGCCTTTTTGAAGGCGACCTCATCCTTTTGGGATACTGAAAATCATGTCTTCCGATTCCCAGATTTCAAAATATGCTCTCTCCCTGAGGAGTTTGCTGCCATTCTCGACTTGTATTTTTCTCTTACTTCCGGAAATGTCACGTTTCTAATGTCAATACACACGGGAAGCCTCCGAAGCTTTCCTTTCTGTCCTGAGGATGCGAAAAAGGTATTGCCTTGTGCTTCGTCCATTGTGTTACATGTCCTTTTACGTGTATCTTCTAGGATGGAGGTAGGGTCCCGTCCCTGGAGGAGTGTAGTCGTATTCTATATCTTGGCACAATACCTCTTAGTGGGTTGTGATTGTTGGACAATTATGACCCATAGCATCACTATTTGTAAAAGACATGGTGTTTTTGTACAAATTAACTATGTGATAAAACAAATTAAATATGTGACAAAGGAAATTGCTATTTTATCATTTTGTAATTGGATTACTTGGATATATATAAATGATAAAAGTCCATATGATTAGTACCAGATTAATAAGATATTAGACAGTATTAATCCATGAAAGGTTTAATCATTAAATATCCCTAGTCGTAGTATTATCGAGACTGGACATCGATAATGTGGAATAGGCTAGTATTACACTTGTGCGCGTTATGGAAGCTTAACGGCATAGTTCTCATATATTTATGTATTGGATACTTATGCAAGTGTGATAAGAGGTTATGTTAGCCGTTGGACCGGGAACAGCTTCGCTCTGGATAGACCCCTCGGAGTCCCATTGGTATTATGACTATGTGTCTATGGTAATCCGAATCAGGGTAGTCGTATGTGGTCTTTAACCTGAGACTTGCATCGCTAATACTTGCGACAATCAATATACTTTGGTTTTAATCGTCCGGAGCTTTAACAGGTTCTGTTTACGCCTCTTCTGGGTATACTGAGAATCGTAGTGTATTGGGTGTGATGTCAAGATGGAAGTATCACTTCATTTATATGGACATGATGATCACGCTGGGATACAGAACTAATACTCTTAAATGGTGCAGCTATCGGGATAGTATGACTAGGTCATGATTATCCGATTATAGAGACTAGTTGCTAGTGATCCGATATATGCTTCGTACGGGGCAGACACAATTCCAGCCCTAGGCCTAGCATGTGACATCCGATACTGGATCATATTACGCAGTATATTGTATAACTACGCCTAATACATATTATATATTCATCGTTGAATATTTCTGGAGAATTAGGTAGGCACGATGCTTTGCTAGAAGCCAACCATGTCTTGTAAATCGGTGAGAACGTGGTACCGGCTACGCACATGTTCGGATGGTCCGATAACCGTATTTACTGCCAACATATCCAGAAAATCTCTTGGGTCACTTCCCAAAGATTCACCGATGACATTTGACTCGAACAAAATTAATCTGGGATTAATTATGAGAGAGAAAATTAATCTGGGATTAATTGCGGCAATAATTAATCTGGGATTAATTCGACTAGAAGAGAGAATGAGATTAATTTGGAATTAATTGACAAAGTAAATTTAATAGTTAAATTGGATTTTACTATTTAATTTATTTAATTGGGCTAAAATAATATATCGAATATATTAATTGAAATTTGATTTTAATACGGAATTAAAATTGGATTTTAATTCAAGCGAACGAATTAATTAGGAATTAATTCGTAAGTGACTTTCGTAATAATTTTGCTAGACATTATTATTTAATTAAATTGGATTTAATTATTTAGCGACGAAAATTTGTTTAGTCGGATTAAACGAACCGGGCCCAAAGTGCGTTGTGTAAGCCAAATAAATTTGGAATTTAAAGTGGTGGGACCCACTTTATTTACATCACTTGTTTCACAATTGATGGAAGTAGTTGGATGCAACTAATGAATTCTTTTTCATTACACCAACCTTGTTTTTGGAAAACAATTACACACCAATTTGTGGATAATTGAACACAACTTTTTCTCTCATTCTCTCCCAAAACCGTGAGGCATCTTCTTCCTTGGGAAACTTTTGCTTCACAAATTGTTCAAGCTAGCACTTAAAGGAGTCAAAGAAAGGTGATAGGGAAACTCACCCAAGAGTTTGGAACTCAACAAAGGGCTTGAAGCTTCTACATCCAACAAAGAAAGTTTTTGAATTTTCTACCAATCGATGTAAGTTCTTTCCGCAAAAGTTACTTGATTATTCACACACAAATCATGATTTAGAGATCATTGGCATGTCAAGGACACTAACAATGGTATCAAGAGCCAATCTAACCATGATTTGAACCTAGGGTTTATGGACCTTAATTTGGGGATTTTTGCTTGGAGCTTATAATTTTCCAAATTGGTTGTTTGGTTATGGTTGGATGATGATAACTTGGAGTTATGCATGATTAGATTTTTGAAATTTGATTGGATCAAAGTTTCCCCAATTTTATCACCTTGGCCGAATGCACCCTAGAAAATGCTAATGGTGATTTTTTGAATTTTGAAAATTGGATATGTTAAAAGGATGAAATGAATATTGATTGTTGATTTAATTGGATTAAAATCAAAATTGGATGTTATTTCATGTAATTGCCATGGGATGTAGCATATTGAAATGAGTTGATTTTGCTTCAATTTTGTGTTGGACATGAATTTGAAATTAAGCATGATTAATTAAATTAATTAGTGTTTTGGAAACATTAGATTAATTGATTAATTGTGCCTATTACACTTTAAGTTGAATTAAAGTGTTTTTGGAATAATATATTAATTTATTTTGTTATATTTGGGCTAATGGGATTGGTTGGGCCAAATCTGGTTTTGAAAAATTGGGATGGATCTGTAGGACACAGAAATCGGCGACGCTGTTCAAGGCTCCCAGCCTGGTTGGGAGTACGGAGTAGCCCGCGGGGGACTAAACCGGAGAACTAAAAATGGAGTCACCACCAGGTGTGAACCGGGAAAATGATTTAAGGCTGCACTCACCCCTCGCAAGGGAAGACCTCAAACCGTTGGGTTCGGAATGGTCCCATACTTATGCCACTTGTAATGAAAGGATTTGTGCAATAATCTAACCAAGTCTATGAAACATATATTCCCAAGAGTATCCTACTCCTAAGTTTGCATACATAGAAGTAAATCGACATAACAGCAATCACACAATTCATAAACACATTAAATAGATAAATGCGGAAATATAAATAGATGATAATTTCCTAAGCATAAATAACGAAATGATATGATTAATCATATAGTGCAAAAGAAATGATCAAAGAAGCAAACATGCATGCAATGTGATGAAAATAAGTCTGTGCACTATATGTGCGTTCGTGTAGCGTTTGAAAACGCGTTCAAACGGTAAACAGAAGGTTCGCGTTCGTATGGCGTTCAGAAACACGTTCGAACAGGGTAAGACCTGATGCATGACAAAACAAAATAGATGCGCGTTCGAGTAGCGTTCGTAAACGCGTTCAAACGGAATGAGGTAGAATGCTTACGTTCGTGTAGCGTTCGTAAATGCGTTTGAACGAAATGAGGCAGAATGCATATGTTCGTGTAGCATTTGGAAACGCGTTCGAACGAGATTGCCAAAATGGCATCTGAAATGACACAAACATATACATGGATAAACAAATACACGATGTAGGACCTCGTATGCCCGATTGAACATATTTCACATTCAATCGAGTGTACTTCGTCCGGCGCGGTAAAACATTATTGTAAAGGTAGCCTTTAGGCTTTTCATCCCTCAAGGTGGAGGACCTTAATCCAACTTGATTTTCCCATGCGCATTACACTATGATGCATGATTTAACAAGGAGACATACAGAAAGCAAATAACGGAATAATAAAAGGCGCGGCGAAATGTCATGGTAAAGGTAGCCTTTTAGGCTTTTCTTCCCTCAAGTAGAGAACTTTTAGACCAACATAATAAGCCAATGCGCATTACATTACAATCCATAGAAATAAATAAGAAAATGATACGGGACTTCATATGTCCGATTAAACATATCTCACATTCAATCAAAAACACTTTGTCCGGCGCGACAAAACATCGTGGCAAAGGTAGCCCTTAGGCTTTTCATCCCTCAAAACGGAGGACCTTTAATCCAACTTGATTTGCCCATGCGCATTACATTACAATGCATAAATAAATAAGACAATGATATGGGACTTCGTATGCCCGATTAAACATATCTCACATTCAATCAAACACACTTCATCCAGCGCGGGAAAACGTCATGGTAAAGGTAGCCTTTAGGCATTTCCCTCGAATGGAGGAGCTTTAATCCAACTTGATTTGCCCATGCGCATTACATTACAATGTATAAATAAGTAACATGCTGAAAGTAAATGGCAGAATAAAAAAAATGCG
The DNA here is from genome assembly GCA_019454045.1 of Zanthoxylum bungeanum. Lineage (NCBI taxonomy): Eukaryota > Viridiplantae > Streptophyta > Magnoliopsida > Sapindales > Rutaceae > Zanthoxylum > Zanthoxylum bungeanum. The sequence goes on from SKCR01041030.1 coordinate 58,323, forward strand.
AATAGTAGATGAACAAGATTAAATACAGCGAAACACATGCCATTTGCTCAAGTAGTATGTGGAGTTTTTTCCCAAGTACAGATCGTACTACCGTCCATTCGGATTCGGCTACAGAATTTACGTCTGGTTTTCCATCCGATATACCACAAAAGACGACACATATTCCATTCATCCAATAGCCATAGCATACATCAATCCACAATACTCATGCGAAATAAAGTAAGAAAAGAAATAAAAATAAAGGAGAATAAATAAAAAAGGGTGCCCTTAGGTCTAACCTCTTAAATCGTCTCTAGGAAGAACATTCGCGGTCGTCGGAAGGGTTGATGCTCCGAAACTTTTCTGGTTTACTGGTTCGTTGTTTTCCTTCACTGTTTCGCTGCTTCAGGCTACTGTTTTACTCAGTTTCGCTGCTATTGTTGTTGTATTTTCTGGTCACTATTTTACGGTAATATAGTGCAGTTTTAGGCTTATGGTTTGCGGGTTTACTGGACATTTTTGGCTTGCTGTTTGCGGGTTTACTGGATAGTGCAGTTTTGATGTTTTGGGTAGTTTTGGTGGGCTGATGAGGTGAAGTTGAGGCTGGTAAGAGAGTATGATCATGAGCTGAAGGCAGGCTGGTCAGGGGGTGATTATGCACTGAACGCAGGCTGGTCAGGGGGTGATTATGCGTTTGAAGGGTTGCTAATGGCGTGAAGTGAGTGGCAGTTTGGGCGTGAAGCTTGGTTTATTCGAGGGCTATTTTATGGGTGTTATATGCGTATTAAAGGCTGTTGTTAGGGTTTGCTATGACGCGATGAAGGTGTTTTGGCGTGAATAGCTATGGGGTTGTGTTGAAGGGAGTGAGTGGTTTATGACGTGAATGGAGGCATGCTGTGAGGGGCTGATGCGTGAATGCTAGGGAAGAGAGTAGTGCTTTTTGGCTGCGGTAATGGAGGATTCTTGGAGGCTATGGGCGTGGTTTTTTTCTTTGTGTTTTTGTGAGAATGAACTAGGGGTTTCAAGGTTGGGTTTAGGCTTCTTTTTATAGGGAAAGGTTGGCGTTTACCTTGTGTGAATAGGGAAAGGATTTTGTAATTATGGGAAACATCTTTTAATTAGTTTGTGATAAGGAAAAGATCTATTTAATTAGGGATATGATTTGTTTTTATTTGATTTGATCTTTTTAAATTAGGGAAGGAAAATTAATTGAATTAGGCATTTGATGAGATTTGATTTGTATTTTTTAATTGGGGAAGGTGATTTGTCTTGATTTTAGCATGTGTTTAATGTGTTATTTTATTATTTTGGATATGTTTGGGCGTGCATTAGGTCTTTTGGGCGTGGGCTTGGTCTATTTTGGTGGGCTTGGCGTGTGGCTTGGTGGTGTGTGGGCTTGGTGGGTGACTTGCGGGATTTGGGCTAAGAATGATTTTTAAAATAGAGGTTCAACGAGCAAAACCCAAAGCTAATCAAGCGAATTAAATCCAACAAAGTGTCAATTTCTGACTCTTCCCTTCCGACGTCCGTTTCCCGCGACTTCCACAACTTAAAGAGTAGTGCCTCCATGTGAGACTCATCATCGGGACTTATATGCAAAAATGCAGTGCCTACAGTCGCCCCCACTTTGATGGGATTTGTGCAGTGTGTGACAATGACAATCCTATCAAAGTTATGCAATGCATTTTCACTTACCTGGCTCGCCAGCTGCCACCTGACTTGTCTACTGCTTCGAACTGAGCTGATGATGCAGTGGGCCTCGACCTTGGGACGTATCCCGGAACTGCAACTGATGATGTAGTTGTTCCTCGAAACTGGGACGCAACCCGAAACTACAACTGCTGATACAGTGGGTCCTCGACCCTGGGACGCATCCCAATAACTGTAACGGACAACAGGGGCCTCGACCCTCAGACGCATCCCAATACCGCTGACAATATGGGCCTCGACCTTGGGACACATCCCAAAACTGATGATGTAGTGGGTCCTCGACCCTGGGACGCATCCCGGAACTACAACTGATGACGCAGTAGTCCTCGACCTTGGGACGCATCCCGGAACTACTGACAACGGGGGCCTCGACCCTGGGACGCATCCCTATACCGATGACAATGTGGGCCTCGACCCTGCGACGCATCCCAAAACTGATGATGATATGGGCCTCGACCCTGGGACACATCCCAAAACTGATACTGGTATGGGCCTCGACCCTGTGACGCATCCCCAAAACTGATACTGATGCTGATGTGGGCCTCGACCCCGGGACTCATCCCCAAAACTGATACTGATGCTGATGTGGGCCTCGACCCTGGGACTCATCCCCAAAACTGATATTGATGTGGGCCTCGCCTCCAAAATGATACTAATGTGGGCCTCGCCCCAAACTGATGCTGATGTGGGGCCTCGCCCCCAAACTGATGATGACGTGCCTCGCCCCAAACTGATACTGATGTGGGTGTTGCATATCAACATGCTGTATTTGCTTCTCACGAGATAATCCTGATTGCGTAAACATTTTTTTATGTCCTCAACGGATGCTTCGTGTTGAAACCAGAGAACCGTCAAAGTATTTAATACACCCAAATCTGATCGTCTGCATGAATGATCTGAACTAGACTCCTAGTGTGTATTTAATACACCCAACTCGATGATCGTCTGCATGAATGGTCTAACCAACCGAGATGTCTTAATCATACTCTGTGATTACGTTCTCGTACTCAACATGATATTGTTTTGTGCTTCTTTTATTTCGTCTTTTTTTTTTCATTTTGAACTTCTTTTCTTTTTTTTTTTTCTTTTTTTTTCTTTTTCTCTTTCTTTTTTCAACACACATATCCTTTAAGGTAGCATTTCTCCTCATGGTGGTCCTAGTACTCGCCCATGGGTAGCTTCACGCTGATCGGTTATAGATGGTCTATTTTTTCTTTTTTTCTTTTCAGAGACTTCTTCTTTGTTTCCAACCATATCATATATCATAGCATAAGTAAAACAGGATGGACATCTAGGCAAACGGTCATTCACTGATCCAACATCTCTTCAACAAGTCATCTCACCGACTACTCAGTCTTCTGCCGCTAAGATCCTGTAATCAAGTGCTCACGAGTCTAGCTGAGATCAACTACTCAGAATACCGGATGAGAGCACGTCTCACACTTTTCGTTTCTAAGGTTTCACCCTACAGCAAACAATGTCATCTCTGATTGCCCCTAGGTCTGTTTATAGTTTCCTCCTACTGGTTCTCCTCTGGTGATTGTGCAGTTCTCTTTTGTCTGGAACAAGTAAACACAGAACAAACACAAAAATTACAAGTACGTTATGTGTATGCATGAATTTCCTATTCCGTTGGGTTAGGTCTTCATCCAGTTCTCCCAGTAACTGCTCTGTCTCTTCTTCCTTAGGCAAAATATTGCTTTAGTCTGTCCACGTTGATTGGCTCGGCGAACTCATTCCCTTCTGAGTCTGACAGTCTCACTGCCCCGTTTCCTATTACCTTTTTGACTATGTATGGCCCTTCCCAGTTAGGTCTGAACTTTCCTCTCGGGTTCATCGTTAACAGCTTTGACTGCTTAAATATCAGATCCCCATCTCTGATCTTAGTAGGACACACTTTTTGTTGAATGCTCGGGCCAATCTCTTCTGGTATAACTGCATATGATTTAAGTACTTCATTCTCTTCTTATCGAGCAATATACCAACTGTTCAAATCTCTGCGAGGCCCATTCTTGTAACTCTGCTTATGCTAATACCCTCATGCACTGTATCTCATCTTCCACTGGTAGTATTGTTTCTGTTGCCTTTCGAGCTTCTCATTTTCTTAAACATTTCAGCTGAATGTCATTCACTTGTCTTTGTATAGTTCTCCATTCAAACTCACATATTGAGAAGCCATTTCTGAATGGCTATCTTGTCTTTTCTGCTTGCTTCTTTCGGTAATTCCCCATGTTCTAAGTATCGCTGAATATCATAGTACCATGGTTGAATGCTTTTGTCAAATATACTCATATCGTGCAGATTGAAAGGAAGGGACTCAGGCAGGTAAGCGAAATGAACGTCTTTATTATTATTAAGGAAAAGATTCGAACAAGTAGACGAAGTCAATATCCTTATTATTAATAACTGTCGGATCATATTTGAATAAGATCAGGTAAACAAACTTCTCCATAATTTGCAACTTCATCTTCTCCCGTCTTCTTGCTTCCTTCGACCATCAGATTCTCCAAGTGCAGTAGTTCTTTTTTCCCATTTACTTCCCCTTTTTGCAACCTCCTTCTCGTCACTGTCCGAGAAGTTTTCCTATAAATTCCCCCTCTGCTCTATTTCACCTTTACCACTGCTGTGCCATATCTTTATGCGAGAATTTTGGTGGTTATGAGTTTGGAGGACAAGGCTGTCAGGTAGGTCAGAGTTGATCATGTGGGTGTGTGGAGGTTTTCTGTGCGTGTTGAGTTGCTCTTTTTCTAGGTCGGGTATTTTATTGGAATCAATGAGGTTTTAGATCTCATGCCTAAGGCGGGTACAATTGTCGATTTTGTGGCCTTTTGCTGATGGAGGTAACAGTAAAGGTTCAGGTTAAGGTAGCGTGGCACAGGGTTTGGAAGTGGTTTAGGCTCTAAGGGTTTTAGGAGTCCTTGCCTTTTCAGCTCTTCAAACACCTCTGACAAAGGTCTACCAAGATTGGAGAATCGTCTGTTTCTGATAGGGGTAACCTTAGAGAGAGTGGGCTTGGTCCTTGAAGGTTCTCCAATGGTCTTTCCATTCTGGTTGCACAACTTTCTTTTATTGGATATACGGGGTACGGTCAAACTGGCCACAACATTGGTAAAAACTTGCAACTGCTCAGTAATTTTGGTTACTTTGGTCTCCAATTGATCCAAGCGGGATCCCTCGTTGACTGACTCGCTCATGTTGGCTAACGATCTTTTGACGAGTCTTCCCTCTTCCCTAACCTAACGAGTATCTATGATGGCTTTTAAGACACAGGGTTAACATGATGCGTGTATGCATGAGATGCGTGCGATGTATGGAATATATAAGTCTGCCCATTATCATTTTAAAGCATTCAATCATACTATTTCGTGGTGCAACTTGTCCCAGTTGAAAAAAGGCCCAACAGGTTTACACTTTTGCGATAACATGGCTAAACAACTTCAAATGATAAGGGGCCTAAACACAAGATGGCCCATTGGCATTTCAGAAGCTTTTGGCCCAACTGCCATACCTCATGATAAAAAGTCCAACTGAATCCAAATGACGATGGTCCTAAACGCAAGGATAAAGGAATAGTTTCTATTGGTCCTTCAACTACAGTTCATATGCGGGTTTATAGGGGTATAGACAAAGGCTCCCGCTGAAGAAGGATTGCCCACAACTAGGACTCCCCACTCGCGACCAAGTGAGTGCACCTTTTTTATACCGTAAGGTACGTGCCAACGAGTTATAGTGTATGACTGACTATCAAATTGATTTCCTATTGAAGATTCCCCAGAGGGAGGGTGGAGCGAACTCTCTTAAATACCCAAGCCTCTTAGGCTCTTATCTCCATGGTGACAGGAACAAACAACAAGTCCTCAAAATTAGTCCATCACAGTAAGCTTCGAGTAAATGATTATCTAGGTGCCTTCATGGATTTTCCTTATAGAAAGGTAGTGAATAAAGGAAGACACCAAACCATTACCAAGCTCTAATAATGCCTTTGATTAAACCCCTTCAACCCAAGGTAGACACGGTTAACTAAAGCACAAATCACAATCATTACAAGACATTATTTCAGGGCTGATTCTCTATCCCCAGTGGAGTCGCCAGACTGTAGGACACAGAAATCGATGACGCTGTTCCAGGCTCACAGCCTGGTTGGGAGTACGGAGTAGCCCGCGGGGGGCTAAACCGGAGAACTAAAAATGGAGTCGCCACCCGGTTGTAGGCATTGTATTTTGCATATAAGTCCCTATGATGAGTCTCATTTGGAGACACTACCTCTTAAGTTACGGAAGTCGCGGGAAACGAATGTCGGAAGGGAAAAATCAGAATAAGTATGTCATCGGATTCAATTCACATGTTCACTGCTTTCGTTCTTGCTGCGTTCGTGAACTCATTCGAACATAAAGCAGATTTTGGGCGTTCGTGCATCGTTCAAATCGGCGTTCAAACGGTGTCGGCACTTCTAGTTTTACTGCTAGCCTCAATCACCAAAAACAGTGAACAAAAACTGCACTTTAAAATCCTTAAGATTACTGCACAAAACAACAGCCCCTAATCCCTCCAGAAACCACAAAACAGCCCCCCTAATCAACAAAAACAGTGACTAAAATAAAATAGCAAAAACAGCAGCGAAATGGAGTAAAGACAACGGTCCAAACAACGAAACAATGAAAGGAAGCCGTGGACCAGTGAACCGGATGAGTTGCAGAGCGTTAACCCTTCCGACGATCGTGTACCGTACGTCCGAGAGGCAATTTAAAAGGTTAGACCTGAGGGCACTTCTATTATTCATTTTTATTCATCTCTTAATTGTTTTATTTATTTTCTTCACATGAGAGTCGCTTGTGGATGTGTGTTGTGACCCTTGAATGAATGAGAAATGTGTCGTCTCTTGCGGTATATAGGATGGAAACCTATACGTAAATTCCGTAGCCGAATCCGAATGGATGGTAGTGCGGTCTGTACTTGGGATACAACTTCACGTACCACTTGAGCAAACAGCACATATCTCGCTTCATTTAATCTTGATTGTTTATTATCTGTATTTTATATTTCGCCGTTTACTTTCTGCACGTTATTTGTTTTTGTATTGATGATGTAGTGCGCAAGGGATTAGTATGTTGGTCAAAGGGTTCTCTATTTGAGGGAAGAAAAGTCCAAAAGGCTACCTTTACGAAAATACTTTGCCGCGCCGGACAAATTATGTTTGGTTGAATGTGAAATATGTTCAATCGAGTATACGAAGTCCTACATTGTTGTCTTTATTTTATATGCATTGTAATGTAATGCGCATGGGCTAACTAGGGTGGATTAAAGGTCCTTTATTCGAGGGAAAATGCCTAAAGGGCTACCTTTACCACGATGTTTTGCCGCGCCGGATAAAGTATGTTTGATTGAATGTGAGATATGTTTAATCGGACAAATGGAGTTCCACATCGTTGTTTTATTTACGCATGCATTGCATTCTTGCGCTCATGGGCTAACTAGGGTGGATTCAAGGTCCTCTATTCGAGGGAAAATGCCTAAAGGATACCTTTACCACGATGTTTTACCGTGCCGGACGAGGTACACCCGATTCAACGGGAATGAGTTCAATCGGGCACATGGGGTCCTACATTGTGGATTTGCTTATCTATGTATGTGTTGCGTCATCTATCATGCATCAGGTCTGGTCCTGTTCGAACGCATTCTCAAACGCTACACGAACGCGAACCTTCTGTTTACCGTTCGAACGCGTTTACGAACGCTACTCGAACGCGCATGAGTTTTCTTTGTTTTATCATGCATCAGGTCTTGTCCCATTCGAACGCGTTCTAGAACGTTATATGAACGTGAACCTTCAGTTTCCTGTTCGAACGTGTTTACGAACGCTACTCGAACGAGCATACATTTTCTTTCATCAGGTCTTGCCCCGCTCGAACGCGTTATCAAACGCTATACGAACGTGAACCTTCTGTTTACCGTTCGACCGCATTTATGAATGCTACTCGAACGCGCATGCATTTTGTTTCATCAGGTCTTATCCCATTCGAATGCATTCTCAAATGCTATACGAACGCGAACCTTCTGTTTACCGTTCGAACGTGTTTTCAAATGCTACACGAATGCACATACACTGAACTGGGTCCTTCTCTTCACATTTCATCCATGATTACTTCTTGGGTGATTTCTCTTGCATTATGTAATTAACCTTGCCATTCCATTATTGACACTTTTGCTGTTATCATCCATTTGTATTTCTGCATTCATCTATTTGATGTGTTCGCAGGATTGTGTTCAAGCATGATTAGGTCGTTAAGATGTTACTTGTTTCTCAAACATGATTTAGCCATTAGTATGTTATTCCTCTATGCATGATCTTGTTATCTCATTTCGCAATAGGTGTTTCTTTATGTTTATGTTTAAGTTGTTATTTATTTTTCATGTTTGATGATTCAACATGTTCATGAGATTGTTGTGTGATATCGTATGTTTGCCGTTATGATGATTACTTTCATGCATGTGAACTTAGAAGTAGAATATTCTTGGAAATATGTTTCTTAGTCTTGGTTAAATTATTGCACAAATCATATCATTACATGTGGCATAAGTAAGGGGCCATTCCGAACCCAACGATTTGAGGTCTTCCCTTACGAGGGGTGAGTGCGGCCTTAAATCTTTGTCCCCGTTCACACCGGGTGGCGACTTCATGTTATTTCTCTAGTTTAGTCCCCCGCGGGCTACTCCGTACTCCCGACCGGGCCGCGAGCCCGGAACAGTGTCGTCCAACATCTGTGTCCTACAGTCTGGCGACTCCACTGGGGATAGAGAATTGGCCCCAAAATAATGCCTTGTAATGATGGTGATTTGTGCTTTAATTAACCGTGTTTACCGTGGGTTGAAAGGGGTTTAATCAAAGGCACTTTTAAGGCTAGGTAATGGTGTGGTGTCTTCCCTCATTCACTACCTTTCTATAAGGAAAAGCTGCGAAGGCACCTAGATAATCATGTACTTGTAGCCTACCGTGATGGACTAATTTGGAGGACTCGTTGTTTATTCCTGTCACCAAGCGATAAGAGCCTAAGAGGCTTGGGTTTTTAAGAGAGTTCGCTCCGCCCTCCCTCTGGGGAATCTACAACGGGAAATCCATTTGAAAGTCAGTCACGCACCACAACTCGTTAGCACGTACCGTAAGGTATAAAAAAGGGCGCGCTCACTTGGTTGCTCGAACCCTTGAGTGAGGAGACCTAGTTGTGGGCAATCATTCGCCAGTGAGAGTCTTTGTCCACACTCCCGCAAACCCACACGTAGACCGGAGTTGATGACCTATAGCCAATATTTCCTTCTGCTTGTGGACCATCCTCATTTGGATGCAATTGGACTTCTTGTCAGAAATGCAAACTTTTTTGGCCATTTAAACTGGGACGAGTTCGTATCCTATGACAATTGGGCCAAAAGCTTCTGAAATATCGATGGGCCGCTCTGTAGAAATTATGCTTTATGCTTGAATTATCTCTTTATGCTTGTATTTGGGGACCATCCTCATTTGGATGCAGTTAGACTTCTTGTTAGAAATGCGAACTTGTTGGGCCATTTAAAATGGGACGAATTGTATCCTATGACAATTGGGCCAAAAGTTTCTAAAATATCGATGGGCCGTCTTGTATTTGGGCCCCTTATCATTTGAAGTTGTTTAACCATGTTGTCACAAAGGTGTAAACCTGTTGGGCCTTTTTCAACTGGGACAAGTTTGCACCTTGCAATAATATGATTGAAGCTTTAAAATGACAATGAGCCAAATTATATGTTCCACACATCGCACGTATCTCATGCATCTCATGCATACACACATCATGTTAACTCTCTTGTGTCTTAAAAGCTATCATATATATTCGTTGGGTTAGGGAAAAAGGAAGACTTGTTAAAAGGCCGATAGCAAACATGAGCGAATCAGAGAATGAAACATCCCGTATGGATCAGTTGGAAACCAATCTCAGCAAGGTTACTGAATAGTTGCAAGCCTTGGCTGCTACTATGGCCAATATGGTTGTGCCCCGTGCTGGGGGAAACTCTGAGAATGAGAGGTGTAAAGACCCTCCGACTAGATTGAATGATGATATTCTGGGTTTTGATGATGATATGGCTGAATATGCTGTGGGGAAAATGGCAGGGTCTCAAGCTGAACTGCAAAATATCTGAGATCAGGTTGAGTCGGTTACCCGTAAGATTAGGGGCAAACATGAAGATCTGCTAGATTATGAGGCAATGACCTTTGAAGAACAGTTGCCAGCTCAATTCAAGATGCCAGATATGGCCAGGATCAACAGGAATGGGGATCCAAGGGTCCATCTCCGTCAGTATGTTTCAGTTATGAGTTCAGTGGGTTTATCCAAGCGTCAGGTTCAGAAAATGTTTGGGATGTCACTCGAGGGGGCACCCGTGGTATGGTATCACAACCTGGAGAGGAAGATCAATGAGGATTGGAGGGAATTGGCAGAGGCCTTTTTGAAACAGTATGTTACAGATTTGGAGATCGACTTGTCACTCCGGGACTTAGAAAACACCAAGCAGAAGCCGGAAGAAAGCTTCAAGGAATATGTAGACCGTTGGAGGAGCCAGCTTTTGAAAATACAGACTCGACCCTCAGAGAAGGACCAGATAAAAATGATTATCAAGGGTACTAAGCCCTCAATCTATGGCAAGTTGAGGATGATGACCTCCATGATTACTGATTTTTGACAGTTGAGGGAGACTGTCATGGACATTGAAGAAGAAGAAGCTGAGAACAGAAGGTTCTATAGCCTGAACAAGAGGCCCATTGGAGGAACATCAGGTGCCAAACCTGTTTCTGCTGAAATTGCTGCTATCCGGAACTAGCGTTTCTACGACCTGGGTCTTGTCTAAGGTATTGGATAAATTAAAGAGACAGGGACTTCTGAAACCCTTAGAAACCAAACCACTTCCACACCCTCCACCGCCACATCTCAACCTGAACCACTATTGTCATTTCTATCAACAGAAGGCCCATGACACTGACAATTGTGCCCGCATTCGCCATGAAATCCAGGACCTTATAGACTCCAAAAAGATACCCGACCGAGAAATAGAACAACCTAACACACATAAAAACCCCCTGCCGAATTACCACTCAGTCCCCCACCAACCTATATGATAAACTCTGGCCTACCCGAAAGCCTTGTCCTCAAATCCTTTGACCACCAAGCCTTCTGCCTGGGAATTTGGGATAGCAGCAGTGAGGATGAAACAGAACATGGGACGAATTTCTGGGAAGATTTCTCCAGTAGTGATGAAGAGGTGGTAAAAGGAATGACACGCAGCGGGCGTTTCTACAGTGATACGGCTGAGAAGGGTAAAGAAGTGTTGACGGAAGGCAGAGAAGTGTCTGAAAATATTGAGAATGCTGAGGGGGATGCAGTGCTACGTCAGTTGATAAAGACACGGGCACAGGTCAGCATCTGGGAATTGTTGTGTTCATCTCAGGAGCACAGACGGGCCATGGTTGAGGCCTTGAGCAAAATAGTGGTGACGGAGGATGCCAACCCCGCGATATTTGTCGGATCAGTGCAAAAGGAAGCTTTGCAGATAATAACCTTTTCTGAGGAGGAACTCCCGGCTGAGGGAAGAAATCACAACAAGCCTTTATTCATCAGAGCTGAAGTGAGGGGCAAGAAGACATCTTGTGTGATGGTAGATGATGGCTCATCCATCAATATGTGTCCATTGAAGATTTTGGCGAAGCTGGGTATGAAGGTAACGGATCTGGATCCCTCCAATATGACCATCAAAGCTTATGATGACAGCAAGCGAGGAGTTGAAGGTACCTTTGCCGCAGTAGTCAAGGTTGGCCCGATTGAGGATGAGGTTGAGTTCACAGTACTGGATATCCCAGCTACTTTTGCTTTGTTATTGGGAAGGCCGTGGTTCCACAAGCTTGGGGGCGTGCCCTCCACTCTGCATCAGGTTATTAAGTTTCCCTACGGGGGAGAGATTGTCACCATCCGAGCTGAAGTAGATAATGATGTGGCTGCTTTAGAGATAAAACCTTTCGCGAGGTTCCAGGTATCAGCAACTTTTGAGGAGTGGGTAGATCCTATGGTGGCTAGGATCATGGAAAAGTTCGAGCCGGGTAAAGGTTCGACATTGCCAAACTTCAAGGGGCAGACTACCCGGAGAGGGTTGGGATACATGTCTGATGAGGATAAGCCGAAAGCCAAAAAGAAAGGGTTGAAATTGATGGAATGCTTTGTGAAGGCAACGAGATATCAGGGAGAACCTGAACCGGTAGAAGTCAATGAGATTGTGGTACCTGGGTTTGAGATCTTTCAGGAGGTGATAAGTGAGAAGTCACTGGCATCGGAAATTGTGAAGAAGGAAGATGAGAAATAGGAAGAAGAGCTGGTGAAGTTGGAGGGCCTGGCCCTCGAGGAAAAGGAGGAAGAACCAGCTGTGGGAGATGAATCATCTGTGGAGGATTAAGATGTTTATCTCTCTGATTTATTTGAATGTATTCCTGCATCTGCTAGCAATAAAGACAATCATTTTGCTTACTCGTCTCAGTCTTTCCCTTTCAATTTGCATGACTTGAGTGTATTTGATATCAGTTCCATTAGAACAAATGCATTCAACCTTGGTACGCCAGAGAGCCCCAAGGAAATTCTAATTGCAAGTGAGGTTACCTCTGAGGAGCGGGAGAAATTAGAAGGAATATTGGCCAAATATGCCAAAGTGTTTGCTTGGTCCTATGAGGACATGCCTGAAGTAGACAGAAGCATCGCCCAGCATACAATTCCAACTTACCCAAATATGAAGCCGGTGAAACAGAAACTTCGACGGATGAGACCTGAGTGGGCCAAGAAAGTCAGAGAAGAAGTCAAGAAACAGATAGATGTCGGATTCCTGGAAGTGGTGAAGTATCTTGAGTGGTTGGAAAATATTATGCCGGTGCCAAAGAAAGACGGGAAAGTCAGAATGTGTATGGATTACAGAGATATTAACAAGGCTTGCCCGAAAGATGATTTTCCTCTACCTCATATAGATGTGCTAGTTGACAGTGCGGCTTTATCTGCCATGTATTCATTTACATATGGGTTTTCAGGGTACAATTAGGTTCTCATGGCTGAAGAAGACAAGCACAAGACAATTTTTGTCACCAAGTGGGGCACATATTGTTACAAGGTAATGCCGTTTGGGGTCAAGAATGCAGGAGCTACTTATTAGCGGATGGCTACTACATTATTCCACGATTTGATGCACAAAGAGATTGAAGTATATGTGGATGTTATGATGGTGAAATCAGAGACAAGAAATGGGCATATAGAAACACTGGAGAAGTTCCTTCAGAGAGTTGACAAATACAACTTGCGGTTGAATACCAAGAAATGTGTGTTTGGGGTAACATCAGGAAAATTACTGGGACATACAGTTGGGATGGGAGGAATAGAGGTAGACTCTGAGAAGATCAAAGCAATTACTAAGATGCCAGCACCGAAGACAGAGAAGGAAGTCAGAGCATTCCTCGGGAAAATTCAGTATATCAGTCGGTTCATCGCCAAGTTGACATCAGTATGCGAGCCTATCTTCAAACTGCTGAGAAAAGACCAGCCAGTGAAATGGAATGAGCAATGTCAAGCAGCCTTCGACAAGATCAGAGAATACTTGGTAAAGCCTCATGTATTGAAACCTCCGAGACCGGGCAGACCCTTGGTATTGTATTTGGCCATAGAATCAGAAGCACTGGGGGAAATGATGGTACAGGAAGATGAGACAGGGGTAGAGCATGCAGTCTATTATCTCAGTAAGAAGATGCTTCCGTACGAAGCCCGCTATCAAGAAGTAGAGAAGATCTGTTTGGCAGTGGTATGGGCGTCCAGAAAACTACGACATTACTTCCAGTCTTACAAGATCCAGGTGGTAGCCAAAGAAAATCCCTTGAAGTATCTACATTCAGTGCCTTCACTAGTGGGGAAGTTGGGCAGATGGTTAGTTTTGCTGACAGAGTTTGACATTGAGTATCTCACCTCCAAAGTAATCAAAGGGCGAGCCGTAGCAGAGTTCCTGGCATTACAACCTATTGAAGATGATCAATATAAGTTTGAATTCCCAGATGAAAAGATCCAAGCAATAACGGTTCATGGATGGAATATGTATTTTGACGGAGCAGTGAATTACAAGGGAGCCGGAATTGGGATTGTGATAGTGACCCCTGAGGGAGAAACCTTGCCTATGGCCAAGAGGTTGACGTTCGGAGTAAGTAACAACATGACCGAGTATGAAGCAAGTGCTTTTGGATTGACTGCATTGATAGCCTTGAAGGCTGAAAGCGTGGAGGTCTACGGAGATTCGATGTTGGTAATCTGACAGATTCAGGGAGAATGGGAATTGAAGGAAGAACGGTTGAAACCTTAACTTTTTTACCTCAGAAAGTTGGCACAGGCTATCACCGAATGTAAGTTTCAGCACTTACCGTGAGAAGAGAATCATATGGCAGACGCATTAGCTACACTTGCAGCGACTTGGGAAAATCCAGAGAAGTTAGTGATGAGACCATTGGTACTCACAACAGCAAATAGACCCGTTTATGAGATAGAAAGAATTTTGGAAATGGAGATCGACGATGGTAAACCTTGGTATCATGACATTCAGAGGTATCTGGAACACAGAGAATTCCCAGAAGGACCAAGCAGAAAAGACAGAATAGCCATTCAGAAGTTGGCTTCTCAGTATGTGATTTTGAAAGGAGAATTGTACAAGAGACAGGTAAATGGCGTTCAGTTGAAGTGTTTGAGAAAAGAAGAGGCTTAGAAGGCAATGGAAGAAATACATGCCGGAGTATGTGGACTGCATATGAATGGGTTGAATTTGTCTCGCAAGGTTGTAAGACAATGTTTCTACTGGTTGACCATGGAGACAGATTGTGCAAAGCTGGTAAAAAATTGTCATGATTGTCAAGCACACGGTAATTTGAATCATCTGCCGCACACAGAGTTGCATGGGCTATCAGAGCCGTGGCCTTTCTCAGCTTGGGGAATTGATATGATCGGGGAGATTCGACCGATTGTATCGAATGGACATCATTTCATAGTAGTGGCAGTAGACTACTTCTCAAAATAGATGGAGCCGAGTCATTTAATAACGTCACAGCAAAGCAGATGGCGAAGTTCATAGCTCGGAACATCATATGTCGATATGGGATGCCGCATCATGTAGTGACAGATAACAGAGTTCAGTTTTTAGGGGAAACGAAGGCAATGCTACAGAGATACAGGATTGGACATCACAAGTCATCACCTTACAGACCGCAGGAAAATGGCGCAGTTGAGGCAGCCAATAAGATAATAAAGAAGATAATAGCCAAGATGACAGAAAACTATTGAGATTGGGCTGATAAGCTACCGTACGCCCTGTGGGGGTACAGAACATCTGTGAGAACGGTAACAGGAGCCACGCCTTACTCTTTGGTCTACGGAATGGAAGCAGTACTGCCAGTGGAAGTTGAGGTGCAATCCTTGAGGGTATTAGCAGAAACAGAGTTACCTGAACAAGAATGGGCCGCGCAGAGATTTGAGCAGTTAGCACTACTGGATGAAAAGAGGCTGAAGTCCTTGCATCACATGTAGATATATCAGAAGAGACTAGCCCGAGCATTCAACAAGAAGGTGCGTCCTACTAAGATCAGAAAGGGTGATTTGGTACTTAAGCAGTCGAGGCCGTCGATGACAGACCCAAGAGGAAAGTTCAGACCTAACTGGGAAGGACCCTACATAGTGCAGGAAGTAATGGGAAATGGGGCAGTGAGACTGTCAGATTTGGAAGGGAACGAGTTCACCGATCTGATCAAC
The DNA here is from genome assembly GCA_019454045.1 of Zanthoxylum bungeanum. Taxonomy (NCBI): domain Eukaryota; kingdom Viridiplantae; phylum Streptophyta; class Magnoliopsida; order Sapindales; family Rutaceae; genus Zanthoxylum; species Zanthoxylum bungeanum. The sequence continues at coordinate 73,838 of SKCR01041030.1, forward strand.
GTGGATAGATTGAAGCAGTATTTTGCCTAAGGGAAAGAAGACCGAGCAGTCACCAAGGGAATTGAAAGAAGACCTAACCCAACAAGATAGGAAACTCATTCATGCATGCATGCATACACGTAACATATTTGCATTCTTTTTGTGTTTGTTCTGTTTTGTAATAACAGGTTTGAAAGAAGAAAAAAGAGAAAACGGCAAAAGCAAGCCAACCAGAAGCAGCAACAGTACAGTGTCATCAGTTTAAGGAAGGAATCAGTATCAGTTTGGGGGCGAGGCCCACATCAACATCAGTTTGGGGGCGAGGCCCACATCAACACCAGTTTGGGGGCGAGGCCCATGTCAGCATCAGTTGGGGGATGAGTCCTAGGGTCGAGGCCCACAACCGCATCAGTTTGGGGGTGAGGCCCATATCAGTATCAGTTTGGGGGAGAGGCCCACATCAACATCGGTTTGGGGGCGAGGCCCACATCAACACCAGTTTGGGGGTGAGGCCAATGTCAGCATCAATTGGGGGATGAGTCCCAGGGTCGAGGCCCACAATCGCATCAGTTTGGGGGCGAGGCCCATATCAGTATTAGTTTGGGGGAGAGGCCCACATCAACATCGGTTTGGGGGCGAGGCCCACATCAACACCAGTTTGGGGGCGAGGCCCATGTCAGCATCAGTTGGGGGATGAGTCCCAGGGTCAGGGCCCACATCCGCATCAGTTTGGGGGCGAGGCCCACATCAAACATCAGTTTGGGGGCGAGGCCCATGTCAACATCAGTTTGGGGGTGAGACCCATGTTAGCATCAGTTTCTGAATGAGTCTCAGGGTCGAGGCCCACACATATCATCAGCAATTTTGGGGATGAGTCCTAGGGTCGTGACCCACATCATCAGCAATTTTGGGGATGAGTCCCAAGGTCGTGACCCACATCACCTGCAGTTTTCGGGATGAGTCCTAGGGTCGTGACCCACATTATCAGCATCAATTTTGGGGATGAGTCCCAGGGTCGTGACCCATATTTTCAGCAGTATTGGGATGTGTCCTATGGTCTAGGCCCCCATTGTCAGGTTGCAGTTATTGGGATACGTCCCATGATCGAGGTCTACTGCATCATCAGTTTCGGGGATGCGTCCCAGGGTCGTGACCCACATTGTCAGCGGTATTGGGATGCGTCCCAGGGTCGAGGCTCCCGTTGTCTGTTGCAGTTATTGGGATGCGTCCCATGTTCGAGTCCACTACATCATCAGTTTTGGGGATGCGTCCCAGGGTCGTGACCCACATTGTCAGCGGTATTGGGATGCGTCCCAGGGTCGAGACCCCCGTTGTCTGTTGCAGTTATTGGGATGCGTCCCAGGATCGAGGTCCACTGCATCATCAACTCAGCTCGAGGCAGCAGGAAAGTCAGGTGGCAGCTGGCGAGCCAGGTAAGTAAAAATGCATTGCACGACTTTGATAGGATTGTCACTGTCACACACTGCATAAGTCCCATCAAAGTGTGGGCGACTATAGGCACTACATTTTGCATATAAGTCCCTATGATGAGTCTCATTTGGAGACACTACCTTTTAAGTCACGGAAGTCGCGGGAAACGAATTTAGGAAGGGAAAATTCAGAATAAGTATGTCATCAGATTCAATTCACATGTTCACTGCTTTCATTCGTGCTGCGTTCGTGAACACATTCGAACATCAAGCAGATTATGGGCGTTCGTGCAGCGTTCAAATCGGCGTTCGAACGGTGTCGGTACTTCTGGTTTTGCTGCTAGCCTCACGCGCAAGCCCAATTAGCCCACCAAAGCCCATCCAAAACAATTAAAATATTTAAAACACATGTCACAAATTAAAATAATATCCTTCCTAAATTGAATAAATCACATCCCAAATCAAATCCAATCTAAATAATCACATACCTAAATAAATAAAATCAAGTAAACCTATTCCCAATCTAGCCAAATCTTATCCCTAATTAAAAAGATGTTTTCCTTATGAAATACTAATTAAAAGATATCACCTTCATTAACAAATCTCATTCCTTTTCAAACCTTAGAAACACTAGCCTTTGCCTATAAAAAGAAGCCTAAACCAACCTTTCATTCACACAAAAAATTCCTTTCATTGACGCATAACACAAGCCATAAGCAACAAAGAATTTTATTCTCCTTCCTCACTCTCTACAGCCAAAAATTACTCTTAAAATAACCCCTACATCCACCGAAAAATAGCAGCCCAAACACCTTAAAACAGTAGCCTAAATCACCAAAAACAGTGAACAAAAACTGCACTTTAAAACCCTTAAGATTACTGCACAAAATAGCAGCCCCTAATCCCTCCATAAACCACAAAACAGCCCCCTAATCAACAAAAACAGTGACTAAAATAAAAGAGCAAAAACAGCAGTGAAACGGAGTAAAGACAACGGTCCAAACAACGAAACAGCGAAAGGAAGCAGTGGACCAGTGAACCGGAGGAGTTGCGGAGCGTTAACCCTTCCGACGATCGTGTACCGTACATCCGAGGGGTGATTTAAAAGGTTAGATCTAAGGGCACTTCTATTATTCATTTTTATTCATCTCTTAATTGTTTTATTTATTTTCTTCACATGAGAGTCGCTTGTGGATCTGTGTTGTGACCCTTGAATGAATGGGAAATGTGTCATCTCTTGTGGTTTATAGGATGGAAACCCAGACGTAAATTCCGTAGCTGAATCTGAATAGACAGTAGTGCGGTCTGTACTTGGGATACAACTCCACGTACCACTTGAGCAAACGGCACATATCTCGCTTCATTTTATCTTGATTGTTTATTATCCGTATTTTATATTTTGCCCTTTACTTTCTGCACGTTATTTATTTGTGTATTGATGATGTAGTGCGCATGGGCTTAGTATGTTGGTCAAAATATTCTCTATTTGAGGGAAGAAAAGTCCAAAAGGCTACCTTTACGATAATACTTTGCCGCGCCGGACGAAGTATGTTTGGTTGAACGTGAGATATGTTCAATCGAGTATACGAAGTCCTACATTGTTGTCTTTATTTTATATGCATTGTAATGTAATGTGCATGGGCTAACTAAGGTGGATTAAAGGTCCTCTATTCGAGGGAAAATGCCTAAAAGGCTACCTTTACCACGATGTTTTGCCGCGCCGAATGAAGTATGTTTGATTGAATGTGAGATATCTTTAATCAGACATATGGAGTTCCTCATCGTTGCTTTATTTACGCATGCATTGCATTCTTGTGCGCATGGGCTAACTAGGGTGGATTAAAGGTCCTCTATTTGAGGGAAAATGCATAAAGGATACCTTTACCACGATGTTTTGCCGCGCCGGACGAGGTACACCCGATTGAACGGGAATGAGTTCAATCGGGCACACGAGGTCCTACATTATGGATTTGCTTATCTATGTTTGTGTTGCATCAGGTCTGGTCCCGTTCGAACGCGTTCTCAAACGCTACACGAACGCGGACCTTCTGTTTTCTATTCGAACGCGTTTACGAACACTACTCGAACGCGCATGAGTTTTCTTTGTTTTATCATGCATCGGGTCTTGTCCCGTTCGAACGCGTTCTCGAACACTATACGAATGGGAACCTTTTGTTTCCTATTCGAATGCGTTTACGAACGATACTCAAACGCGCATGCATTTTGTTTCATCAGGTCTTGCCCAATTCTAACGTGTTCTCAAACGCTATACGAATGTGAACCTTCTATTTATCGTTCGAACACGTTTATGAATGCTACTTGAACGCGCATGAGTTTTTTTTGTTTTATCATGCATCATGTCTTGTCCCGTTCGAACGCGTTCTCGAACACTATATGAACGGGATCCTTCTGTTTCCTATTCGAACGCATTTACAAACGCTACTCGAATGCGTATGCGTTTTGTTTCATCTGGTCTTGTCCCGTTCGAACGCTTTCTCAAATGCTATATGAACGCGAACCTTCTGTTTACCGTTCGAACACGTTTTCAAATGCTACATGAACGCACATACACTGAACTGAGTCATTTTCTTCATATTTCATGCATGATTGCTTCTTGGGAGATTTCTCTTGCATTATGTAATTAACCATGCCATTCCATTATTTATACTTTTCTTGTTATCATCTATTTGTATTTCCGCATTCATCTATTTGATGTGTTCGCAAGATTGTGTTCAAGCATGATTAGGTCGTTAGGATGTTACTTGTTTCTCAAGCATGATTTAGCCATTAGTATGTTATTCCTCTATGCATGATCTTGTTATCTCCTTTCGCAATAGGTGTTTCTTTATGTTTATGTTTAGGATGATATTTATTTTTCATGTTTGATCATTCAACATGTTCATGAGATTGTTGTGTGATATCGTATGTTTGCCGTTATGATGATTACTTTCATGCATGTGAACTTAGAAGTAGAATATTCTTGGAAATATGTTACTTAGGCTTGGTTAAATTATTGCACAAATCATATCATTACAAGTGGCATAAGTAAGGGACCATTCCGAACCCAACGATTTGAGGTCTTCCATTGTGAAGGGTGAGTGCAGCCTTAAATCTTTGTCCCGGTTCACACTGGGTGGCGACTCCATGTTATTTCTTCGGTTTAGTCCCCCGCGGGCTACTCCGTACTCCCGACCGGAACAGCGTCGTCCAACATATGTGTCCTACACCGGTGTGAACCGGGAAAATGATTTAAGGCTGCACTCACCCCTCGCAAGGGAAGACCTCAAACCGTTGGGTTTGGAATGGTCCCTTACTTATGCCACTTGTAATGAAAGGATTTATGCAATAATCTAACCAAGTCTACGCAACATATATTCCCAAGAGTATCCTACTCCTAAGTTTGCATACAAAGAAGTAAATCGACATAACGACAAGCACACAATTCATAAACACATTAAATAGATAAATGCGGAAATATAAATAGAAGATAATTTCCTAAGCGTAAATAATGAAATGATCTGATTAATCATATAGTGCAAAAGAAATGATCAAAGAAGCAAACATGCATGAAATGTGACGAAAAGAATTCTGTGCACTGTATGTGCGTTCGTGTAGTGTTTGAAAACATGTTCGAACGGTAAAGAGAAGGTTCACATTCGTATGGCGTTCGGAAACGTGTTCGAAGGGGGTAAGACCTGATGCATGACAAAACAAAATAGATGCACATTCGAGTAGCATTCGTAAACGCATTCGAACGGAATGAGGCAGAATGCATACATTCGTGTAGCTTTCATAAACGTGTTCGAACGGAATGACTCAGAATGCATACGTTCGTGTAGCGTTTGGAAATGCATTAGAACGAGATTGCCAAAATGGCATCTGAAATGACACAAACACATACATGGATAAACAAATACACGATGTAGGACCTTGTATGCCCGATTGAATATATTTCACATTCAATCGAGTGTACTTCGTCTGGCGCGGCAAAACATTATGGTAAAGGTAGCCTTTAGGCTTTTCATCCCTCAAGGTGGAGGACCTTTAATCCAACTTGATTTGCCCATGCGCATTACACTATGATGCATGATTTAACAAGGAGATGGCATACAGAAAGCAAATAACGGAATAATAAAATGCGCGGCGAAATGTCATGGTAAAGGTAGCCTTTTAGGCTTTTCTTCCCTCAAGTAGAGAACCTTTAGACCAATATAATAAGCCCATGCGCATTGTATTACAATGCATACAAATGAATAAGACAATGATATGGGACTTCGTATGTCCGATTAAACATATCTCACATTCAATCAAACACGCTTCGTCCGGCGCGGCAAAACGTTGTGGCAAAGGTAGCCTTTAGGCTTTTCATCCCTCAAAATGGAGGACCTTTAATCCAACTTGATTTGCCCATGCGCATTACATTACAATGTATAAATAAATAGGACAATGATATGGGACTTCGTAAACCTGTTTAAACATATCTCACATTCAATCAAACACACTTCGTCCGGCGCGGTAAAACGTGATGGTAAAGGTAGCCTTTAGGAATTTTCCTCGAATGGAGGACCTTTAATCCAACTTGATTTGCCCATGCGCATTACATTACAATGCATAAATAAGTAACATGCAGAAAGTAAATGGCAGAATAAAAAAATGCGAATAGTAGATGAACAAGATTAAATAAAGTGAAACACATGTTGTTTGCTCAAGTAGTACGTGGAGTTGTTTCCCAAGTACAGACCGTACTACCGTCCATTCGGATTCGGCTATGGAATTTACGTCTGGGTTTCCATTCGATGTACCACATGAGACGACACATATTCCATTCATCCAATAGCCATAGCATACATCAATCCACAATACTCATGCGAAATAATGTAAGAAAATAAATAAAAATAAAAGAGAATAAATAAAAAAGGGTGCCCTCTGGTCTAACCTCTTAAGTCGTCTCTTGGAAGTGCGTTCGCGATCGTCGGAAGGGTTGATGCTCCACAACTTTTCTGGTTTACTGGTTCGTTGTTTTCCTTCGATGTTTCACTACTTTAGGCTACTGTTTTACTCGGTTTCACTGATGTTTTTGTTGTATTTTCTGGTCATTATTTTGCGGTAATATAGTGCAGTTTTAGGCTTATAGTTTGCGGGTTTACTGGACAGTTTTGGCTTGTTGTTTGCGGGTTTACTGGATAGTGCACTTTCGGTATTTTGGGCAGTGCAGTTTTGGTGTTTTGGGCAATTTTTGGTGGGCTGATGACGTGAAGTTGAGGCTGGTCAGGGAGTATGATCATGCGCTAAAGGTAGGATGGTCATGGGGTGATTATGCGTTGAAGGCAGGCTGGTTAGGGGGGTGATTATGCGTTTGAAGGGTTGCTAATGGCGTGAAGTGAGTGGCAGTTTAGGCGTGAAGCTTGGTTTATGCGAGGGCTATTTTATTGGTGTTATATGCGTATTAAATTCTGCTGTGAGGGTTTGCTATGACGCGATGAATGTGTTTTGGCGTGAATAGCTATGGGCTATGTTGAAGGGAGTGAGTGTTTTGTGACGTGAATGGAGGCTTGCAGTGAGGGGCTGATGCGTGAATGCTAGGGAATAGATGAGTGCTTTTTGGCTGCGGCAATAGAGGATTCTTGGAGGCTATAGGCGTGGTTGTTTTCTTTGTGTTTTTTATGAGAATGAGCTAGGGGTTTCAAGGTTGGGTTTAGGCTTCTTTTTATAGGCAAAGGTTGAGGTTTACCTTGTGTGAATAGGGAAAGGATTTTGTAATTATGGGAAATATCTTTTAATTAGTATGTGATAAGGAAAAGATATCTTTAATTAGGGATATGATTTTATTTTATTTTATTTGATATTTTTTAATTAGGAAAAGTAATTTAATTGAATTAGGAAAGCATTTGATGAGATTTGATTTGTATTTTTTAATTGGGGAAGGTGATTTGTCTTGATTTTAGCATGTGTTTAATGTGTTAGTTTATTAGGTCTTTTGGGCGTGGGCTTGGTCTATTTTGGTGGGCTTTGCGTGTGGCTTGGTGGTGTGTGGGCTTGGTGGGTGACTTGCGGGGTTTGGGTTAAAGATGTGTTTTAAAACAGAAGTCCAACGAGCAAAACCCAAAGCTAAGCAAGCGAATTAAATCCAACAAAGTGTCAATTTCTGACTCTTCCCTTCCGACGTCCGTTTCCCGCGACTTCCACAACTTAAAGAGTAGTGCCTACATGTGAGACTCATCATCGGGACTTATATGCAAAAATGCAGTGCCTACAGGATCCAATTGGGCCTAAAACCATTTCCATAAAGTCCAAATATTACTATTGGGCCTTTAAAAAATTAATTGGGCCTAAATTGATTTTTGGCATAGGGTGATTCCTAATTGGGCCTTGGCATTTTTGGTTTGATCCATTATGGCTAAAGCCCATGCCTAAAGAATTAATTGAAAGCCCATTGGACTTTAATTGAATAGTATTGGATGCTAATTGGGCCTTTGAGACCCATTTAGATTGGATTTGGAATCCAAGTCTAAAAGACACTATTATAAGTGTAATTATTTAATTTAGAATTAAATATGAATTAGTATTGGATACAATTTGAATTGGATTTAAAATTATAGTTCGATATAATTCAAGAATACGTACTTTGAGTATTTATTCTTAAATGAATTGGACTCGCGCAAATCAAATCGTTGTATGAACATTGGATGGTCATTAATCAAAGATTAATTAATTGGATTAGATTGATTGACAACATGCTTTGTGTGAATACTTGGATGCATTTGTATGAATAATGTATATCTGATGGATATTAGATAGGTGGGGGCAATTTTGGAAATTGTTATAAGTATGATACTTATTTATTAAATTGGACTTGCATGTCCAACCTTTCACCTCCTTATCTCTTTGTATTTCTCTTCTCACCAATTCCCTTCAATGCAAATGAAGTTTCTTTTAGTATTATGTAATTGGGTAGAAGTATGTAAAGTGCTAGCGGGAGAGAGGAAAGAGAGTGATTTGTTCTAGGAACAAATTATATTATATATCCATCCGCATATCATTATTAATTTATTCGAGCCTTATTATGCATTTAGAATGCATGTTTAAGGGTGTATGATGAGACCTAATCAAAGATAATAAATTGGTTGCCAATTTACGCGAAAAACCTTCACTTTAATATTTAGCGTTTTCCTTCCATTGAGTGGTTCTCTCTCAAGATCCAAGATTGGCATTGGTTTGTTGGCCAAAGTCAAGATCATTGTCCATCGCAGATGTGTTTGAACCACGAAAGCTTTGTTATATATCACATGTCTTGGCCAGTTGTGACTTGTTGGCCAAAGTCAAGGTCACTTCTGTAAATCGACGTGGATTATGAAGCTTTCCCACTGTCAATGGGTCGCGCTTAACTGGAATCATTAAGCTTGTTGAGCTAAAGCCAAGGCTTAGTTGATTCAGAGCATAAGCTTTGGAAGACTCATCATGATGATAACTTTAGTGCTCAATCCGTCATGCTTGCCATAATGAATCCTCAGTTTCGTCGTCAAAACAAAGGATTGGATCTTTATAGTATGATGTTGAAATTGGAGGATCTTCACAAATCTAACCTTAGATCATAGAAGTACTAATTGAAAAAGAAGCTCTTTCGCTCGCGTATGTCAGAGGGTACATCTGTCGAGAATTATGTGTCACAGATGATTGCTGACATTGAACAGCTAGGTCAGCTAGGCATAACCTTCGAGGCCGAGACTTCCATAGATTTGATCTTACAGTCTCTACCCGACTGCTGGGCAGGTTTATCATAAACTATAACATGATGAACCAAGAGAAGACTCTTTGAGAGTTGATGGCAATGCTGAAAGAAGCATAGCCAGAGCTTCCGAAGGGCAAGAAGCGCGAGGCACATCTTACTTCAACATCCCAGAAGGCCAAGGTTTGGCCGAAGGCTTTTGGAGGTGTGAATAAGAAAAAGAAAAAAAGGGCAAGGCTAAATCATCACAGTCTTCCAGGAAGACTGTGACATATCCCAATACATCTCCCTACATTGTAGCAAATGGGGTCACTAGAAGCGTGACTGCCGTGAGTACTAGGGGGAGTTGAAGGAAGTGAAGACGGGCAAGGCTCCAACTTCAGGTATGTTTATTATAAACATGACCACTGCTGGTTTTAAAAATTGAATTTTTGATTCTGGATGTGGTACTCACATATGTAATGATGTGCAAGATCTGCTGATTAGCAGGAGACTAGCTTCAGGAGAGATCGACCTACGAGTCGGAAATAGGACGAGAGTCGCTATTTTGGCCGTTGGGACCTATGTTTTGTATCTGCCCTTGGGGAATGTAATTACATTAGGTGACTATTATTTTATACCTAGTTTGACTAGAAACATCATCTCTGCATTTTGTTTAACCTGTTGCGGGTATACCTTTATATTCAATAACACTGGGTGTTTTGTATATAAAGATGATATTTTGATATGTACAGTAGATGTTAATAATAGTCTTTATATTTTGAATATAAACGAATCTTGAACATATAATATGACAAATAAAATGCTCAAACTGAGTAAATCATATGAGAATTATTTGTGGCATTGTCGTCTGGGATACATTAATAAGAATCGTATATCCACACTTTCGAAGAGTGGATACTTGGACGGATTTGATCCTAATTTATATGATGTATGTGAATCTTGTTTATTAGGCAAAATGCCTAAAACGCCTTTTAGCGGTAAATGTGTATGTGCCACCGAGCTGTTAGCCCTCATTTATGGGGACATATGTGGGCACATGTCTATCCAGGCTAGAGGTGGATAACAATACTTCGTAACCTTTACGGATGTTGCATCGTGTTATGGTTATTGTATATTATGAAACACAAGTCGGAAACTTTTGATAAATTCAAAGAGTTTCGACACGAAGTAGAAAAACAGACTGGCAAAAGTATTAAAAATATTGCGGTTGGACCGTGGTCTAGAATACTTAAGCAATGAGTTTCAAGATTACTTGAAAGAGTATGGTATTCTTTCACAGTGGACTCCTCCCGAAACACCTCAATTTAACGGTGTGTCCGAACGGAGAAACCGAACTTTGTTGGACATGGTAAGGTCAATGATGAGTCGTACTGAGCTACCAATTTCCTTAAGGGGATACGCATTGAACAGTGCAATACTTATTTTGAATAAGGTTCAAATCTGTTGGACAGACTCCATATGAAATATGGACAGGAAAGAAATCGAGTTTCTCATTCCTGAAGATTTAGGGATGTTGGGCATACGTTAAACGTTTGGATGGTGCCAAACTAGAACCCAAATCAGATAAGAGCCTATTTGTAATTGGTTATCCTAGGGAAACCAAAGGATGTTATTTCCACAACCCATAAGAGAATAAAATATTTGTTGCTCTCCATGCGGTTTTCGTTAGAGGAATTCCTAAATGCAGTGTAAGTGGGAGGAAAGTAGAACTCGATGAAAATCAGAGTAATACTATTTCTGGCACCGAATTCGTCACGGAACATGAACAGTTCATCAGAGATGAGACTATTTCACAATCTTCTAATACACAAGAACCGCGTAGGTCGGAGAGAGTCAGAAGACAACCTTAGAGGTATGGGTTTCTGATCTCACCTCATGTAGATATTAATCTTATTGAGGAAGATGAACCAACTATGTATGAGGAAGCGATACAAGATATCGACTCCATTTTATGGCAAAGTGCCATGAAGTCCGAAATAGATTCCATGTATACCAACAAAGTTTGGACACTGGTTGATGTACCAGAAGGCATAATGCCTATTGGTAGTAAATGGGTCTTCATGGTGAAGACAGACATGGATGACAACATACAAACGTACAAAGCTAGGCTTGTAGCGAAAGGGCATCGTCATCAACATAATGTCGATTACGATGAAACCTTTTACCCGTTGCCAGGATTAAATCCATTAGGATAATACTTGCTAATGTTGCATATTTCAATTATGAAATATGGCAGATGGACGTCAAAACCACTTTCCTTAATGGAAACCTTTTAGAGGATGTTTATATACAACACCCTGACGGTTTTATCGTGCCAAAACATGCAAACAAGGTTTGCAAGTTATATCGATCCATTTATGGATTGAAGCAAGCATTGCGTTCTTGGAACCAACGTTTTGATGAGATCATATTACAATATGGTTTCATTCAAAATGAAGATGATTCTTGTGTATATAAGAAGGTTAGTAGGAACGTACTGACAATGATTGCCATATATGTTGATGATGTATTGCTTCTTAGCAATGACATTCCCATATTAAAATCGGTGAAAGCTTGGATTTCATTAAAATTCTCCATGAAATACTTGGGAGAGACAACCTTTATTTTAGGAATAAGGATCTACTGGGTTAGATCTAAAATTTATTGGCACTCTCCGAGAACTCGTACATTGACAGTGTTGAAGAGATTCAACATGGATCAGTCCTAGAACATGTAATGACGTCTCTCTATCTAAGAACATGTGTCCTGAGAAAAAAATGAGAGAGATGTAATGAATCGAATCCCGTTCGCTTAAGCAGTCGGATCGATCATGTATGCCATGACATGTACGCGACTTGGTGTCTCATATGCTTTGAGCATCATCAGTCACTATCAGGCCGATCCAGGTGATGGTCACTGGATTGATGTTAAGAACATCCTTTGGTATCTTAGACGAACGAAGGATGCTTTCTTAGTCTATGGAGATGGAGAACTTGAGGTGACTGGGTTCACCAATGCAAGTTTCCAAACCGATAAAGACGACTGTAAGTCGCAATCAGGGTACATATTTTGTTTGAACAACAGAACAGTGAGCTGGAAATTTTCCAAGTAATATACTGTTGCCGATTCAACAATAAAAGAAGAATACATTGTTGCGGTTGAGGCAATAAAAGAAGCATTTTGGATCTACAAAATTCCTAATTGGATTAGGAGTAGTTCTGTTAGCAGCTGAGCTAGGCTACAACACAGGCTAAGGAATAACGGTCTCATCAATGATCCAAGTATGTACTTCAATGGTTTCATCTAATTCGTGAGATCATACATCGTGGCGATGTCAAGATCAAAAGATCGTATCAGATGATAACCTTGCAGATCCGCTGACGAAAGCTATATCTCAGCAAAATGTTGAGCGACTCGTACATAGTTCAAGTGTTGGACACTTGAGTGATTGGCTATAGGCCAAATGGGAGATTGTTGGACAATGACCCATAGCATCACTATTTGTAAAAAACATGGTGTTTTTGTACAAATTAACTATGTGACAAAGGAAATTGCTCATTTATCATTTTGTAATTCGATTACTTGGATATATATAAATGATAAAAGTCCATATGATTAGTACCATATTAATAAGATATGAGACAATATTAATCCACGAAAGGTTTAATCTTTAAATATCCCTAGTCGTAGTATTATCGAGACTGAATATCGATAATGTGGAATAAGCTAGTATTACACTTGTGCGCGTTATGGAATCTTAACGGCATAGTTCTCATATATTTAAGTATTGGATACTTATGCAAGTATGATATGAGGTTCTGTTAGCCATTGGACCGGGAACAGCTTCGCTCTGGATAGACCCCTCGGAGTCCCATTGGTATTATGACTATGTGTCTATGGTAATCCGAATCAGGGTAGGTGTATGTGGTCTTAACCTGAGACTTGTATCGCTAATACTTGCGACAATCAGTATTCTTTGGTTTTGGTCGTCCGGAGCTTTAACAGATTCTGTGTACCCCTCTTCTCGGTATACTGAGAATCATAGTGTATTGAGTGTGATGTGAAGATGGAGGTATCACTTCAGTCATATGGAGATGATGATCACGTCGGGATACGAAACCAGTACTCTTAAAAGCTGCAGCTATCGGGATAGTATGACTAGGTCTTGATTATTCGATTACAGAGACTAGTTGCTAGTGATCCTATATATGCTTCGTACGGGCTAGACACAATTCCTGCCCTAGGCCTAGCATGTGACATCTGATACTTGATCATATTACGCAATATATTGCATAACTACGTCTGATGCAGATTATATATTATTCATTGAATATTTCTGGAAAATTAGGTAGGCACGGTGATTTGCTAGAAGCCAACCATATCTTGTAAATCAGTGAAAATGTTGTACCGGGTACGCACGTGTTCGGATTGTCCGATAACCGTATTTACTGCCAACATATCCAGGGGTCTCTTGGGTCGCTTCCCAATGATTCATCGATGACATTTGACTCAAACAGAATTAATCTGGGATTAATTATGAGAGAGAAAATTAATCTGGGATTAATTACGGCAAGAATTAATCTGGGATTAATTCGACTAGAAGAGAGAACGCGATTAATTTGGAATTAATCGGCAAAGTAAATTTAATAGTTAAATTGGATTTTACTATTTAATTTATTTAATTTGGCTAACATAATATATCGGATATATTAATTGAAATTGGATTTCAATACGGAATTAAAATTGGATTTTAATTCAACCGAACGAATTAATTTGGAATTAATTCGTAAGCGACTTTCATAATAATTTTACTAGGCATTATTATTAATTAAATTGGATTTAATTATTTAGCGATGAAAATTTCTTTAGTCGGATTAAACGAACCGGGCCCAAAGTGTGTTTTGTAAGCCAAATAAATTTGGAATTTACAGTGGTGGGACCCATTTTACTTACATCACTTGTTTGACAATTGATGGAAGTAGTTGGATGCAATTAATGATTTCTTTTTCATTACACCAACCTTATTTTTGGAAAACAATTACACACCAATTTTTGGATAATTGAAAACAACTTATTCTCTCATTCTCTCCCAAAACTGTGAGCCATCTTCTTCCTTGGGAAAATTTTGCTTCACAAATTGTTAAAGCTAGCACTTAAAAGAGTCAAAGAAATGTGATAGGGAAACTCAGCCAAGAGTTTGGAACTCAACAAAGGGCTTGGAGCTTTTAAATCCAACCAAAAAAGTTTTTTAATTTTCTACCAATCAATGTAAGTTCTTTCCACAAACTTTACTTGATTATTCACACACAAATCAAGATTTAGAGATCTTTGGCATGTCTAGGACACTAACAATGATAGTACGAGAGGCGACTATCGTTTATTGCACATCATCGAGGGAACTCGATATGGTCATGATCCATCCCCCGTTATCTTAGCCGAGACGCTTTTGTTGGACAAAATGACCCATATCGTCACTATTTGTACAGATCACGGTGTTGTTGTACAAATTAACTATGTGACAAGGAAATTGCACTCTCATCATTTGTGATTAGATCACCATAAATGAATAAATGAAGAGAGGTCCATATGATTAGTTCCTGGATTGAGAATGATATGAGACAGTATCAATCCCCGAATGATTAATCATTAAATATCCCTAGCCGGAGTATTATCGAGACAGGACATCGATAATGCGGAATAGGCTAGTATTGCACTTGTGCGCGTTGTGAGGGCACAACGGCATAGTTCTCATATATATAAGTATTGGATACTTATGCAAGTGCGATAGGAGGTCGTGTTTCACCGATGGTACGGGAAACAGCTTCGCTCTGGATAGACCCCTCGGAATCCCATTGGTATTATGACTATGTGTCTATGGGAGGCCGAAATCAGGGTAGGTGTGTATGGTCTTAACCTGAGACTTACATCGCTAATACTTACGATAATCGATAGACTTTGGTATTGGTGGTACAGGGCTTTAACCGGTTCTACGTACACCACTTCTGGGTTTATCAGAGAGTCGTAGTGTATTGGGTGTGATGTCAAGACGGAAATATCACTTCAGTCATATTGAAGATGATGTCACGCAGGATACGCTATTAGTGCTCTTAAGTGTTGCGCAACCATCGGGATATTATGACTAGGTCATACATATCCGATTATAGAGACTAGTTACCAGACATCCGACATGTGCTTCGGACGGGGCAGACACTTATCCAGCCCCAGCCCTAACACGTGACTATCTGATACTGGGCCGATATACACAATACTACGGTATACTACGCTTGATACAGATCTATATATTCCTGTAAGATATTTCTGGAGAATTGGGTAGGCATGGCGCTTTTCTAGAAGCCAACCTTGTCTTGTAAATCGGTATGAACGTAGTACGAGGTACTTACGTGTTCGGATAATCCGACGACCGTATTTACTGCCAACATATCCGGAGATCTCATGGGTCGCTTCCTGAAGATTCACCGATGATGTATAACTCGCACTTTAATTAATCTGGGATTAATTAGAAGAGAGAGAAAATTAATCTGGGATTAATTGCGGAGATATTTTATCTAGGATAAAATATTAATTAGAGAGAGAGAACGATTAATTTGGAATTAATCGATAAAATAATATATTCGATATATTATAAGAAATTGGATTTCGACGCGGAATTAAAATTAGATTTTAATTCGGGCGAACGAATTAATTTAGAATTAATTCGTTAGCGACGTGAATAGTGATTTCGTTAGGCGTAATCATTTAATTACGACGCGACGGAAAATTCATTAATTTGGAATTAGCGAACCCGAGCCCGAGATTGATTGCGAGCGCATTCGCATTTCGAATTCGAGCGCGACATGCAAGTCACATCAAGCGTCAAATCACTGGTCGCATCAATTGTCAAATCACTTGTCACTTTGAGTGATGTGACATGACAAGTTGTCACTTTAATAAAGTGACTTGATGTAAAAGTAGAAGTGATGGGTAAAAGGTGAAAAGCATTATTTGCTTTTTGTTTTTTGACTTTTTGGAATATGAAAAGGTTTGGTATATATGTTTTATTTATTTTTGGAAAATAAATGAATAATATATATTACATTTTTTCTTTTCCCTCTTTTACAAGATTCGGTCATCTCTCTCTCCTCATTCACGATCTCTCATCTCCCTCTCTTTTCTTCTTCCTCTTCTCACGGCTTCAAGCCGATTTCTTGACAAAAAGTTTCTGGTTTTGACCGAAATTTTGAGAAGCAAATGAAGAAGAGTAGTGCTAGCACACATATGGGTTATGTTATGGTGATAGGGAAACGAATTTGTGAGCATGGAAAAGCTTGAAGCTTGGAGCTTCAATGGTGACATCCATGGCCGAATGAACAAGGAGGAAAACAGCCCCCACCGTGCACTCCACTGCAGTTCCAGAAGCCATTGCCGAGCTTCACAGGAGGCAAAAACACAACTTGTTCTTCATTTCATCAAAACCCATCAATGTGAGTATGAATTCCGTCTTACTCCTTTGTGTATTCAACTCGTTTTTATGCATGTTTGTGATCCTTGGGACTTGATTGAAACTCAACAATGGTATCTTGAGCTATTGGTTGCATAAAAACGAATTAGGGTTCTTGAGCAAAATTTGTGGCTTTTTGATTTAAGCATGATTTTAACAAATTGTTTGTTTAAGAATGCTTGTATATGATTTAATTAGAGTTATATGTAATCAATTTGATAAAAAATTAATTGGATTGATTTTCCCCAATTTGCTTAATGTTGGCCAAAACTTTAAATTTGGGTAAATGTTTGTTGAGCATGATTTGAATGAATTGATTGTTTAAGTATGCTTATAACATGTCTAATTGCATTTTGGTTGGACCATTTGTTGAAAATTGATTTAGAATTATTTTCCCCAAATTATTCCCCTTGGCCGAATGTATTGGTTAATTTTGGATTCTTGGAATTTTTTGGTTTTGATTCATTGGATGAGTTAGAATCATGTAGGATGATGTTAATTTATGGTCAATTGGATTGTACTTTGAATTGAACATAAATCCCCAAAAATTCTATGTTGGCCGAATTGGAACTATGCCCTAATGTCTTGGTGATTTTGATTTTGTGACATTGGATGTGTATGAAATCAAATTGGATGTTGATTTAATGTCGATTGTGGGTTCGATTGGATTGAAACCAAATCGGACACAAAATCCTTCCTTGGCCGAGAGCTTTTAAGCATGTAAATGGGTTTGATTTTTCAATTTGTGTGTTGGACATATAATAATGAATTGAGCATGATTAATTGGACAAATTTCATGTTTTGGAAACTTTGATTTGGGTAATTAATAATGCTATACACGATCTCTCATTTCCCTCTCTTTTCTTCTTCCTTTTCTCACGGCTTCAAGCCGATTTCTTGACAAAAAGTTTCTGGTTTTGACCGAAATTTTGAGAAGCAAATGAAGAAGAGTAGTGCTAGCACACATATGGGTTATGTTATGGTGATAGGGAAACGAATTTGTGAGCATGGAAAAGCTTGAAGCTTGGAGCTTCAATGGTGACATCCATGGCCGAATGAACAGGAGGAAAACAGCCCCCACCGTGCACTCCACTGCAGTTCCAGAAGCCATTGCCGAGCTTCACAGGAGGCAAAAACGCAACTTGTTCTTCATTTCATCAAAACCCATCAATGTGAGTATGAATTCCGCCTTACTCCTTTGTGTATTCAACTCGTTTTTATGCATGTTTGTGATCCTTGGGACTTGATTGAAACTCAACAGCTTTATGGTTTAGACATGATAAAACACCATCATGCCTGGGTCGCCTTTTCGGGTTTTCAATTCAGTGAGCTAATTTTTTTTTAGATCTGGTTGCAAGAAAAGTTAAGGCTTATGGTTCCTCCTCCAACTCCGGTCTTTATTTCTTATGGCCCTCGTCACCACCTTGCTCAGGCCTTAATGAAGAAAAACCTTCCTTATGCGGAATGGTACGAGTGGCTGCTGCGCCCCACTACTGCAAACATCATATGGATGTCTCCTTGATGGCGTCTTAGTCATGTCACCGTGGATTTCCTCGGGCACTGCGTACCCATTCCCGGCCTACACTCCAGCTTATTCTATCTTCCCGCCATGGTTCCTCGACAATATGGGTGTCTCCATCACCCTGTCCATGGACAGTGCACTTTACAAAGTTAGCCCATGTCTCGCCTCTTTTGGACAATTTCCAGACCAAATGGTCTCAGCGCCGAACGTGGCCCGTCGTTGCACTGGGCCTCCCAACGATCCTTCTCCTAGATCTCCTGACCTTATTCCAGCACCTAAGAAACAAAAGACGTGATGTGTAATTACTTGACTATAATCTTTCCCGATTAGCTGGGATTTATGC
Organism: Zanthoxylum bungeanum; assembly: GCA_019454045.1. Lineage (NCBI taxonomy): Eukaryota > Viridiplantae > Streptophyta > Magnoliopsida > Sapindales > Rutaceae > Zanthoxylum > Zanthoxylum bungeanum. Next base: position 92,318 of record SKCR01041030.1, read on the forward strand.
AATCTATGAACATCTTGAACATTTATTTCAATAAAGGCGTTTGCATTACTTCTTAGTACATATGTAGGAAATAATAAACTGCATTACAAGGATACCTCTGTCGCTAACTGTTCCTCACGGATTTTACAATTAACCATTTTTCTTGCTCACTCAAGCTTTATATTTTGCTTGGGCTGTCCTTTGCAGATTTTCAAACCAGCGAGCCTTTCTTTTTTTTTCCTTATGCAAAGTGTTGTTTCAGTTTGCCCACGTTGATGGGCTCGGTGAACTCGTTCCCTTCCAAATCTGACAGTTTCACTGCATCATTCCCCATCACATTTTTGACTAGGTAAGGCCATTCCCAATTGGGCCTGAACTTTCCCCTTGGGTCCATTATCAGTGGCTTCGACTGTTTGAGCACTAGATCACCTTCTCTGATCTTGGTGGGACGCACCTTCTTGTTGAACGCCTTGGCCAACCTTTTCTGGTATAGCTGAATGTGGTACAAGGCCTTTATCCTTTTCTCATCCAGTAATGCTAGCTGTTCTAACCTCTGCAAAGCCCATTCCTGCTCAGGAAATCCTGCCTCTGCTAGTACCCGCATTGATTGTTTCTTTATTTCCTCTGGTAACACTGCCTCCATCCCCTAAATCAAAGCATAGGGTGTGGCTCATGTTGTCGTTCTCACCGAAGTTCTATACCCCCATAGGGCATACGGTAGTTTGTCAGCCCAATCTTGATAACTTTATGTCATCTTAGCTAGTATTTTCTTTATGGTTTTGTTGGCCGCCTCCACCGACCCATTAGCCTGTGGCCTGTAAGGTGAGGAATTTGTGATGCCCTATCCCGTACTTCTGTAACATCATCTTTGTTTCTCCCTGAAATTAGACTCCATTGTCTGTCACTATGTGATGTGGCATTCTGTATCGACATACTATATTACGGGCTATGAACTGTTAGGGATATGCCCTATACCCAACTTGTGGATGGGCTATATGTACATGTATTTGTAATATTTTCATTAATTAATAAAATGGCAATCTTTATTATACGTGTCTTGCATAACTTATATGAATCATCAACACTTTAATAAAGCCTTTGGAGTAATAAGACGATGGCTTCCACGCCTTATGAGAATTATTACTCTTAAATATTCCTAGTCATAGTTTTGTGAATAATCTGGGCGTTCACAAAGCGGAGAGACTAGCATGATGATATGATCCGCCTTTAAGTGGGGTAGCCGATCTCATAGGCTACTAGCGGAGATATGTCCACTTGGTGTATCACATGGATGCATGAGTTGCTCGTGTCCATCGAACTGACTGCTGAAATTTTTCACATGGAGTGTTTATCCCATGTGTCTGTGAGAACTTTCATGTATCGATTGTATGACTAGTCCTTAGACTTGAGGTCTTTACAACCTTATGTATGGATCAAATAACTTTGACATTCTCCTTCCCCGGTTCAAAAGATCTGGTCATAAGGGTATGATTGGGTCATTTATTGAAACACATGAAGTTTGTAAAGATACAACAGAGAATCGCCACTCTCTCGGATAATATTTTCTTATAAGAGTAGTATTCCAGTTCGCGGGATGATATGTGTGATCAGTGTTTGAGACTGTGGCCACAGCGGAAGAATCATGTGAGATTCTTGGGTTAGCACGATTCATGACAATATCAACATCATACTGTTGACCATATGGGTAGACACTTTCCATACCCTAGGTCAATAGGTGGGGATACAGTGAGGTGAGGGACCGTATCATAAGTAAATCACATACAGAATGGGTATATATATCTTTCATTCTCATTTGGGGGCCTTGGCATGTTGCTAGATGTCAACCTTGGTCATTGAAATCAAACGACCATCTGATCGGAGGATAATTTATGTTCAATTAAATTATCACGATTCATTTCATGTCCAACTTGAGGGGAACCCAAAAGGTCACACACAACAAATTCGAAATCAATGGTTAACAATGCACAATACAAATATAACAGCATATATGATTGATGTAGGAATTGTTCATAAATGGTTCAATGTGTTTAATTATTGAATTTTAGGTACAAGTTTTGCATGATTTGGTTAAGATTTGAATTATGAAATTGCATTTAAAGTTCACGTGTCTGCAGAAAAATATGAATAGTAAATTTATTTGAATAAAATAAAATGCAATATCATAATTAAATATTAATAAAAGTTATTCAATGCCTAAAATAATTCCAACATATTAAAACTCATATGCTTGATGATTCTATGTATGATTAGAATTGACATGATTATTTTAGGGTGCAACCATCTAGAGACTTTCTAAGAAATAGAGAGTGTATTGCTTATCCCTTAGCTAAGTAATTATTCCGTGATGAACTTAGAGATTTATTACCTTTAAGGCTAATAAATATAAATCACTTGTTTATAATAAAAGACATTATAAAAGATACAAGTGGGTTGGGACCAAGGGGTTAATAAAACTTTCCAAACTAAAGTTAATTTAACCAAAGGTATTACTAGAGTTAGATAATGATTTGTTGTCTTCCTTCACTCACTACCTTTTTATAGCCAAAAGGAAAAGCTGTGAAGACATCTAGATAGTCATTTACTCAAAGCTTACCTTAAAGCATATTTAAAGTGTTGGATTAATTTGGAGGATCTATTGTTTATTCATGTCACCAAGGCAATAAGAGCCTAAGAGGTAAGGGTATTTAAGAGAGTTCGCTCCACCCTCCCTTTGGGGAATTTTCAATGGAGGAATCCATTTGACAGTTATTCACTTAAACTTGCTAAAATCCTCAATAATAATTTAAGTCTAAAATTTGCCTCCCATTGTAAAGTATAAACCCAAAGGGTTTAAACCGTATTGGCAGGACTAGGCTTTACCAGACTGACCAATACTAATTTGTCCCTAAATCGTACTATTGATAATGGTTTGACTTTTCTGAGTCATAAAACGCAATGATCCTTAGGCGTGGTCTTATAACTTAGTGGCAAAGATTAGGTGTCCACAAGGACTAGCATAAGCTATGGCATGTTTGATTGCCCAACCTAATGATCAAAGAATTGTGATTTATATCGTAAATTGGTTGGAACCTACCTAATTATCGTATTTTATAACGACCGACCCTAGTCGGAGTTATGAATTGATGATAATGGGATCCTTGCCCATAAGAAATCCACCATATTGGGGTTGATATGATTTGCTTAAAATTTTAAAACAATTGAGTGAGAGCAACTTCATAATATTAAAAGCCCATGTTATTATGAAACATTAATGAAAACATATTCCTAATTTTAACATTCTCTCTTAACGTGTGGGTTAAAATATTTCACAAACATTCAAATGGCAAACAGAGTATCACTTCGTTCCATCCTTGATGAGCATAAACTCAAAGGGGACAACTACAATGACTGGTTTAGAAATCTTAAAATTGTCTTATGACAAGAAAAGATTTTCTATATTCTTGAAAGACCATTTCCCCTTGAACCCGCAGAAGATGATGACCAAGATACATTTGATGCTTGGAAGAAACACGTCGATGATGATGAGAAAACAGTTTGCATAATGCTTGGCTCTATGTCGGACGAACTTCAGAAAGCTTACGAAGATATAGATGCTCAAACCATCATCTTTCACTTGAAGGAGTTGTATGCAACTTCCGTTCATACTGTGAGATTCCAAGTGTCATGTGCCTTATTCCAAACAAGGTATAATGAAGGATCTGTTAGTGGACATGTGCTTAAGATGATTGGCCACATTGAAAAATTGGCCAACCTCGGGTTCATCATGGATCATGAGATAGGTCATAATCTAATTCTTCAGTCCTTACCAAAAGAATTCTCTAACTTTATTATGTAGTTTCATCTGTCTGATAAAGAAGCTACTTTAACAAAATTGCTTATATCTGATAAAGCAAGGAGAGAATGACTTGAAACCGGAGCTTAAAACCTCCGTCATGCTTACGGATACGGACCTGAAGCCACGAGGCCCAAAGAAAAATAAGGGCAAAGCCAAGGCTCCAGATCACCTAAAGCCCAATGGTAAGGTGGGGAAGAAAAAAGGAAAGGTGAAATGTTTCTTTTGTGGAAAGAAGGGTCATTGGAAGAAAGACTGCAGATCCTTGAAAGCTAAGGAAGCTAGGGAAGCCCAAGAGGCCAATAAGCCCAATGCTTCAGGTATGTTGTATATGATTGAACTATATTCTCAAAACTCCGAACCTTCTACTTGGGTGCTTAACATCGGTTATGGGACTCACTTGTGTAACAATGTGCAGGGCCTGAGAAATAGTAGGAGACTCCTCATGGGAAGGTTGAGTTACGCATGGGTAATGGAGCAAAACTGGCCGCATTGTGCGTGGGGACTTATTCATTAGTTTTTCCGAATGGTTTAGTTTTAGACTTAGAAGATTGTGTTTATGAACCTTCTCTAGTAAAGAACATCATTTCAATTCTTCTTTATGTAATAAAGGCTTTTCATGCCTAATAAATTGTAACGAATGTTCTATTTATTTCAATTAAATAAAATATGGAGATGGTATTTTGAATAATGGTATCTATGTCTTACAAACTAACAAAGAATGTTCAACCTCTAATATATACAACGTTAACTCGAATAATCTAAATGAATCACTTCTATGGCACAGTCGCTTAGGTCATATCAATTAAACATGATTAACTAAGCTACATAAGGATGGGTATTTCAAACCTTCAAATATAAACCTTATGGAACTTGTGAGTCTTGTTTACTTGGTAAAATGACCAAATTACCCTTCAAAGGTAAATGCTAGCATGCAGCAGAGACATTAGAACTCATACACTCTGATGTATGCGGACCAATGTCAGTCACAGCTAGAGGTGGATTCTCCTACTTCATTACCTTTATTGATGATCATTCGCGATTTGGGTATGTGTACCTTATGTGGTATAAATCTAATGCCTTTGAGAAATTCAAAGACTTCAAGGCTGAAGTAGAAAACCAAGTTAATAAAAGTATTAAGTCACTAAGGTCTGACCGTGGTGGTGAATACTTAAGCAACAAATTTCAAGATTACTTGAGAGAAAATGGCATTGTTTCCCAGTGGACTTCTCCGGGAACTCCACAGCATAATGGGTCTCCGAAAGGAGAAATCGGACATTATTAGATATGGTCCGATCAATGATGCCAGGCACGGATCTACCTCTTTCATTTCGGGGTCTTGCTTTAGAAACTGCATCACTACTACTAAACCAAGTTCTTTCTAAGACCGTTAGTCAAACACCATATGAGTTATGGTCTGGGAAACGTCCTAGTCTTAGTTATCTAAGAGTTTGGGGATGTGACGCATATGTCAAGCACACACAAACTAACAAATTGGATGATAGGGCAGTTAAATTTAATTTTGTAGGATATGTCTTGAACTCAAGAGCATACGTGTTCTACGTCCCGAATGAACAAAGAACATTTGTCTCACGAAATACTAAATTTCTAGATAATGAATTCCTTTTCAAGAAATATAGTGGGAGTAGACTTGACCTCGATGAGGTACGAGAAGAACAAACTAACATATAACTAAACCTCAGGCCCCTCAAAAGGGCAGCGACGGAACAACCATAAGGTTATGAACTCAGAAGGTCTGGTAGGGAAAGACATGAGCTTGAAAGATATGGTTTCCATATTGATGAGGAACATGATCAGGTCATTGATAATGACGATCCCATTAGTTATGACGAAGCAATGCGTGACATTGATTAAGTCAAGTGGCTTGAGGCTATGAAATCCGAAATAGACTCTATGTATCAGAATCAAGTCTGGGACTTGGTAGATGCACCTGAATGGATGAAACCAATAGGCTGCAAGTGGATTTAAAAGCCTAAAACTGATGCAGAAGGCAACATCCAAACCTATAAGGCTAGGTTGGTGGCGAAAGGTTATAGACAAATCTAAGGAATTGAGTATGACGAAACCTTCTCGCATGTTGCAATGATAAAGTCCATTCGAATTTTACTGGCACTAGCTACACACTTTGATTATGAGATTTGGCAGATGAATGTCAAAACAGCTTTCCTTAATGGGAACCTCGTAGAGGAAGTCTATATGACACAACCTGAGGGGTTTGCATCTAAGGATAATCATAATAAAGTATGCAAGCTTAAACGATCCATTTATGGACTCAAGCAAGCCTCCAGAAGTTGGAATATACGATTTGATGAGACAATCAAAGAATTTGACTTCATCAAAAATGTAGACGAGCCTTGTGTTTACAAGAAAAGTAGTGGGAGTGCTGTTGTATTTCTTGTATTATATGTCGATGACATATTAATCATCGGGAACGATATTCCCATGATGCAAGCCACCAAGCAATGGTTATCTCAGAATTTCTCCATGAAAGATTTGGGAGAAACAGCCTACATCATTGGCATTAAGATCTACCGTAATAGATCTAAGCGGTTGTTAGGACTTTCTCAATCTACGTACATAGATAAAGTTTTGAAAAGATTCAAAATGGAAGATTCCAAAAGAGGTAATTTACCTACTTGTCATGGAATCAAATTATCTAAGGAGCAATGTCCAAGCATTTCCCCTCCTCTGAGAATTCACGCCCAACTCTCTCCAATCTCCTACAATTCACGACAATAGCACCATAACAAGTAAAGAATAATTCTCTTCATCTCCTCCACTCCATAGATGAAAATAACAAGCCTTATACCCTCTTAAAGCCACCGAAACCAGCCCCAAACAGCAGCCCTCCATTACCGAAATATCCCCCAAACAGCAGCCCAAACACACCCCAAACAGCAGCTAAAAAAAAGGCCAATACAGCAGCCCCTAAGTCCCCAAAACAGTGAGTAAAACGCCCAAAACAGTGAGTAAAAACGCCCCAAACAGCAGCACTTTTACACGCAAAAACAGCAGCCCTGCACACCTTAAAACAGTCCCTAAAATCCTTAAAACAGTAACATAAAAACTGCACTTAAAACCTTTAAAAGAACACCAAAAACAGTCCATTGAAACGCCAAAACAGTGACCCGAATAGTGAGCAGAAAATACAGAGGAAACAGTAGCAAAACGGAGGCCAAACAGTAAGCAAAACAGCAAAACAGTGAGCTAAGACGCTAAACCAGTGAACCGGAGAAATTGAGGAGCTTTACCCTTCCGATCTCCGTGAAACGCAAGTCCGAAAGTCGGCAAGAAAGGTTAGACCTGAGGGTATTTTCCACATTCGTTTTCTGTTTTATTTTTATTATTTATTGAGTATTGTTCGCATGATTATTATGTTAAAATGCATGTTGTGGCCCTTGAGTAGATAAATATGCATGTATTACGAAATATTGTATGTTGTGGCCTTGGAATAAAATGAAAGATGTGTCAACTCTCGCGGTGTATCGGATGGAAACCCGGACATAAATTTCATAGCCGATTCCGAATGGACGGTAGTATGATCTGTACTCAGGATACAACTCCACGTACCGCTTGAGTAAACGGCACATTCTTTTGTTTTATGTTGCTTTGATTTACTTGTTATTTGTCATTTAAATTCCGCACGTTATTTGTTTATCCATGATGTGATCGAGCGCATGGGCTTAGTAAGTTGAATTAAAGGTCCCCTATTTTGAGGGGTTAAAATCCTTTTTCACGATGCTTTGCCGCGCCGATTGATGTATATTCGGTTGAATGTAAGATGTGTTCAATCGGGTATACGAAGCCGATATTATGGTCTTTATTTTTTATATGCATTGTGTTAATTGCGCATGGGCTTAGTAAGTGCGATAAAAGGTCCTCTAATTGAAGATGTTCAAATCTTTTACCACGATGCTTCGCCGCACCGGATATCTTTGTATTTACTTTTGTTTTATATATATGCGTTGTGTTAATTGCGCATGGGCTTAGTAAGTGCGATGAAAGGTCCTCTAATTGAAGAGGTTAAAATCATTTACCACGATGCTTCGCCACGTCGGATATCTTTGTATTTACTTTCGTTTCATATATATGCATTGCATTAATTGCGCATGGGCTTAGTAAGTGCGATGAAAGTTCCTCTAATTGAAGAGGTTAAAATCTTTTACCACGATGCTTTGTCGCACCAGATATCTTTGTATTTACTTTCGTTTCATATATATGCATTGCATTAATTGCGCATGGGCTTAGTAAGTGCGATGAAAGGTCCTCTAATTGAAGAGGTTAAAATCCTTTACCACGATGCTTTACCGCGCCGAATAAGGTGTATTCGATTGAGTGTGAGATGTGTTAAATCGGATACGCGAAGCCCGATATCATTTTCTTTACTTTATATATGCATTGTATTATCTGCGCATGGGCTTAATAAGTGGGATTAAAGGTCTTCTATATCGAGGGGTTAAAAGCCTTTACCACGATGTTTTGCCGCGCTTCTTGCCATGGCATTTATCTTTTAGCACATCATTGCTCTATTGACGCATGTATTATGAAATCCCATATAGTCATCCTTATCTTTGTACGCATCATAATGAAAAGCACATTTATTCCATTGGTTGCATCATTTACCTTAGTCGTGGCTTAACGTATCACAATCCATATATCCATGTTATGATAGCATTTTAGTATTATTTCTTGTGGTATATCGGATGGAAACCCAGACATAAATTCCGTAGCTGATTCCGAATGGACGGTAGTGCAGTCTGTACTTGGGATACAATTCCATGTACCACTTGGAAAAGTGCTCACATGTGTGTTTGTGTCCATATTAGTTATCTTCTTTTGCACCACGTCATAGCATGCTTACTTTAATGCCTAATTGCATCCTCAATTGTCTTTTTGCATTATGTACTTAGTTGACTCTTTTATTTACGCATGGACATATAATGGCTATTTGTTTATGCTTCTGTACGTATAAGTATGATATGTCTATGAAATCACATGTTCGCCATTATTTGATTCGCTTTTATGTGTGTTTGCGTGGTTAATGTGTGCTTGTGTTTCTATGAATACAATATGCCAATGAAGTTGTATGTTCGTTGCTACTTTGACATACTTTCAAGCATGCAATCTTAGATGTAAGATATATGCAAATTTAGGTGTAAGTTTTATTTTTGCGCATATGAACTTAGAAGCATGATACTCTTGGAAATAAGTGTTACTTAAGCTTGATTAAATTATTACACAAATCCTTTCATTACAAGTGACATGAGTAAGGGACCATTCCAAACCCAACAGTTTGAGGTCTTCTCTTGTGAGGGGTGAGTGCGGCCTTAAATCTCATTTTCCCGGTTCACACTGGGTGGCGACTCCATTATTCTCCGGTTTAGTCTCCCGTGGCTACTCCGTACTCCCGACTAGGCCGCGAGGCTAGAACAACATGCGTCGTCCCGTTTCTGTGTCCCACATCTCCCTTGCTCTGTTTCATCTTCACTGTTATTGTCCTATATCCCTATGCAAGAAGCTTGGTGGTTGAGAGTTTGGAGGACAAAGCTTTCGGGCAGGCCGGAGTTGATCACGTAGGTGGGTGGTAGAACAGAGTGGTAGTCAGGTAGAGGGTTTTTGTGTGTGTTGGGTTGTTCTTTTTCTGGGTCGGATATCTTATGGGTGTCAATAAGGTCTTGGATCTCATGCCTAAGGCGGGTGCAGTTGTCAGTTTCGTGGCCTTTTTGCTAATGGAAATGACATTATAGGTTTCGGTTGAGGTGTCGTGGCACAAGGTTTGGAAGTGGTTTGGGTTCTAAGGGTTTTAGGAGTCATTGCCTCTCCAGCTTTTCAAACACCTTTGACAAAGGTCTACCAAAATTGGAGAATCACCTGTTTCTGATGGCGGCAACCTCAGTAGGAGCGAGTTTGGTCCCTGAAGGCCTCATAATGGTTTTTCTATTCTGGCCGTAAAACTTTCTATTCTCGGCTTCCTCTTCCTTGATATCCATGACAGTTTCTCTTAGCTGTCGAAAGTCACTAATCACGGAGGTCATCCTCCTAAGCTTGTTATAAATGGAGGGCTTGGTGCCCTTAATGATCATCTTAATCTGGTTCTTCTCCGAGGTCCGTGTCTGCACCTTCAAGAGCTGACTTCTCCAGCGATCCACATAATCTTTGAAGCTATTTTATAGCTTCTGTTTTATGTTTTCTAGGTCACAAAGCGACAAGTCTATCTCCATGTCTGTGACATATTGGTTCAGGAAGGCCTCCGCTAATACCCTCCAGTCATCTCTGACATTTCTCTCCAGGCCATGATAACATACTACGGGCGCCCCTTCCAGTGACATCATGAACATCTTCTGCACCTGACGCTTCGACAAACCCACTGAACTCATCACTGAAATATATTGTCGGAGATGGACCCTTGGATCTCTGTTTCCGTTGAACTTGGCCATGTCGGGCATCTTAAACTAGGGGCAGTTGTTCTTTGAAAGTCATCGCATCATAGTCTAATAGATCGTCAGGTTTTCCCTTCATCTTGCAGGTAACTGACTCTACTTGTTCTATGAGCTTCTGTAACTCTGCCTGAGGCCTAGTTATCCTTCCCGCGGCATACTCAGCCATGTCATCATCAAAAATAGAGATTTCTTTGCTCCCCTATTCGGGGGCTCCTCACGCCTTCCATCCTCATTGTTTTCTGTTCCCACTGTGCGTAGTGATGTCAGACTGGCCACAGCATTGGTCAAAGCTTGTAATTGCTCGGTAATTTTGGTGATGTTGGACTCCAATTGATCCATGCGTGAACCTTCACTGCCTGACGCATCCATGCTTGCTAACCTCTTCTTGACAAGTCTTCCTTCTTCTCTAACCCAACAGATATCTGTGATGGCTTTTAAGACAATGGGTTAGCATGATACGTGTATGCATGCGATGCATGTGGTTATCAAAACAGCATATACCCTTCTGACCTTATTCCTCCCACACCCATGGTAAGTCTATTTTTGCCCTAGGTATGACTCATTTTATGCACCAATGTGGGGTACACAAAATCGTTCTCTCTTACGCTACAGGGGTGAACTTTGGCTACCTGAGTCCCTTTTCATCAGTAAAAGACAAAGACCGCCCATTTACAAGATTGGCGGGATCGTGCCATTGTCTAGAAATGATGAATTGGGCCCTCGGTAATCACGGTTGTGGCGAGGATGGACTTGGAGATATCCAAAAGTATACAAATATGCCATAACAAGCCATACCCTTCCTAGATGAAAGCCAGTGCGGATATCAGACTCATGCATCTGGCATATTCGGATCATGTTTGGATTTTCTAAGCCCATCAAGGTTTTCATACAAGTTAGCCCGTTATCATTTTAAAGCGTTCAATCAGATTATCGCGAGGTGTAAACTTGTCCCAGTTGAAAAGGCCCAACAAGTTTACACTTTTATGATAAGGTGGCTAAATAACTTCAAATGATAGGGGGCCCAAACACAAGGTGGCCCATCGTCACTTCGAAAAGTTTTGGCCCAATCATCATAAGATACAAACTCATCCCAGTTTAAGTTGCCCAACAAGTTCGTATCCTATGACGAGAAGCTTAAATGGATCCAAATGATAATGGGCCCAAACACAAGCATGAGGGGTAGCTTCTATAAGACACATAACTATGGTTCATATGTGGGCTTACAAAGGTATGGATAATGATCTCATCGGTAAAGGGTTACACATAACTAGGTCTCCCCACTCAAGGGTTCGAGCGACCAAGTAAGCACGCCTTTTTTATACCCTAGGGTACGTGCCAACAAGTGATGGTTATCATCACATAGCGATCCACCGCCTTGAGTGAAAGCGACTTCACGATACATGACGCCATCGGGGGTAAGAAGGGTATGTAAAATATATGAGACTTGGTTAACCAAAGCCAAAGCCACGGACACTACAAGGCATTATTTTGGGGTCGAATCTCTATCCTCAGTGGACTCGCCATCTGTAGGAGCGAAGCGGGGTTTACCGCTATGCCTATGATGTTCGGTGACCATGGAATTTTTGGGCTCGCAGCCCGTAGAGAGTACGGATTAGCCCGCGGGGGACTAAATCAGAGAATGAAGGAGTCGCCACCCAGTGTAAACTGGGAAAGATTTAAGGCCGCATTCACCCCTCGCAAGGGAGGACCTCAAACCGTTGGGTTCGGAATAGTTCCTTACTTATGCTAGTATAAAGTACGGGTTCACACAATGGTATAGTCAAGTATTAATACAATTCAAGCATAAAAGCGAATAAAATGTAAAAACATACCCAACCAAAATAATAATCACAATAACGTGATTCCAAAAGCATATTAAATTAAGAAATATGAGATGCGATAACGAAAATTATAATAAACAATCAAAAGCAGGAAAAACGTCAATAAATAAATGTAACACATATGGGAAGTAACAATGCTATGGTGGGAGAAAACATGCAATAGTACCAATAACGACATAAAGCATAATGGGATAATAATAATAGTACAAAAGTCGTGCGTAATGGGCTATGGAAATAATAATGATCATAACATAAAGGAAACAATTCAAAAGAAAATGATTCATTAAGATAAATGGAAAACAAAATGGGGGTCAACACGCATATAAGAGTATTTCCCGAATGGCACGTGGAGTTGTATCCCAAGTACAGACTGCACTACCGTTGATGAGTGGTAAATCTATCACTATTTCCCACTTATTTAACCTAATATTTTGTATAATTTCTTGAGTTTTGTGAATATTTTGATGTGTTTTGTGTTATTTTGTAGATAAATAAAGTTTCAGGACATTCTGGAGGTAATTTGGAGCAAAACAGTGAAAATTGGCAAAAAGGGCAATTCGGTAATTTGGCCGAGTCGCGACGCCTAAAGTGCACCGGCCATGCTAACGTGTGCCGAGGGACACATGTCATAATCTGAGAAATTGGACTTGCTAATGTTCGCCGACCTTGCTAACATGCGCTGTGCCACATGTCATCATCACAGAAGATCTGCTAAAATGCGCCGGCTGCCATGTTTTGAAATCTCATTGGACCAAAGCAAGCGCGTGCCACGTGTCAATCTCTCATTGGACCGAATATTAGACAAAACACATGTTGCCACGTGTCGACCTCTCATTTGACCGATCCTAAGCGCGTGCCACGTGTCAACTTTTCATTGGACCGAAAGCTCAACCAATCACCGTGTGCCACGTGTTGTCTTCTCATTGCACCACCTTCATCGCGTGACACGTGTCATCACCAGATTCTGCCGACAGAACACGCGTGGTCAACCCGCGTGGACCAAAACCGCGTGCTGGCGTCGCGAATCCAAGACCCTACGCGTCGCGATGCCAGAAGCCGAAACTGCCTATAAATTCAGCTCCTCTTCACCTCATTTGGTGTGCTTTCCTTGGGATTTTTTCCCTGATTTCATAGGAAGCATCTAGTTTTGTAATATTAAAATTATGTATTTTTATTTTTAGTTTTTATTACAGCTTTTTATTTATTTACTTTATGTTTTGTAGTTAAATTTCCGCTGGGGTAAAAGGTGAAACTTTTAATATAATTATCTAGGTAAATCTCACTTAACTATAATTTATAAATTATAATTTAACCAGATTAATTAATGTCAGACATTATTACCGCCTATATGGTTGGGTTAAATATAAATTACTTTACCGCCTATATGGCTGGTGTAGTTGGACTAAATTGATTACCGCCTAGATGGCTGGTTTTAAATGTTTAACATTATTAATTCCTGAGAAAGCAGAACATAAAATAATTTATATATTATAATAAGTGAGATTACTAGATAAGAAATATTAAATGTGGATCCTCTAACCCCAACATTTTATTTTTACTCTAGGGAAGTGATGAAACACAATATCCACACTTAATAATTGATTTTCTTTTTATGGGTAATTCTTTAGTTTGTTTATTGAGTCTTAAGCTTAATGCTTCTTGTTGTCTGATCACCAATAAGATTGATATGGTAAACTTAAAATGAACTAGACGTAGGGATTTTAGGTTTCAGCCTTAGATTCAATAGCCCACGATCTTCCTTGAGGATAAATAACCCTTTAATAGATTTCCTTACATGATAGACATATACCTGTCGGGCGGGGGTAGCCATAATTGGAACTTGGTCTTAATGAATCCAGGTAATTTGGTTGACATAGACATATGGTTCAATTGAGTTATACTGGGTATTTGCGTCTGACCATCGACATAGGCTTTTGCATATTTTCGTGTTCCAGGTTAGCAATCTGATTCATTACACATAGATAAGAGAATCAATTCATCTTTATAATAATATTGTGTGGAGTCATGACCCTAGATCCTTGAGTCTTTTCTTTTATTTTCCTTAGTATTTTCTTTTGAGTCTGTTTTTATTTTATTTTGCAAAACCACATTCAACCAACCAAAAGCAATCAATTCCCTTCTCCCTATAATTAGATACTTGTAAATAAATAGTATCAATAATTAATAACAACAGTAGGAATTAAGTCCTCGTGGGATTGATATTTTTATACTACTTGAACGATACGTGCGCTTGCGTTATATGTGTGTGTTTACGCCGGTAAAGTTTTTGGTGCCGTTTCCGGGGACTTATTTTTCTTGAGTTATTAATTTTGAAGCTATCCAATTTACTTGTATCTAATTTTCTTTATTTTTATCTGTAATTTTTAATTCTTTCTTTTGTTTTCAGGTGATTGAAAAATGGAACATTATTGGGAGATCGAGATATCACGAGCTTTACTAGAAGATACACCCCAAATCTGGGAGCAACAGTCCGGTTTTCTGAGGCCTGTTGTATAGCCCAATGACTATCACTGGATTCCAGAACCAAGCAATACTACATTTGCTCAACAGAACGCAATGGGGAGATGTGACATATGTAATGGTAACCACCCGAGAGATAATTGCGAGTACAACTACAATCCAGGGTGGCAGAGCTATCAAAATCCTTCATGGTACGAAGAACCATCACATTTTCCATCTTATCCACCATCTACCTTCGATTTCCATCAACAATCAGAACCATCAGAAGAAGATCAGATTATTGACATGCTCAAAGATTGGTTCAAACGAGACGAAGAGTTGGATACGATGCTTGAAACATACCAGAATCAACTCGAAAGTATTCAGAGACAATCAGAATTCATTCAGAGATTGACAGATCAAACGAGACAATTCACAGAAAACCAGAACTACATACCTCAAGAACTAGTTTCAGATGACACTGATGTAGCCTTCGAGTACCAATCAGTTCACAATGACACTTCAACAGAGGAGGAGGCTGAGCAATATCAACAACCAGAGGTATCAGTTCAGGAGCTCGAACCGGCAAAGTCGCGATTTGATTTTTATTATTCTGACTCTGACGAGGATGAAGCTGATCTATTTGTACCAACTGCACCAACAACGGAGGATCAAACTTTCAATCCTCAAAATGAAGATCTTGGAGCATGCTTTACCATGATGTTTGATTAAGATCTACCTGAACCATCCATTCCAGTCGTATCAGAGGATGAAGACCTAATGTCAGAAACATCTTTACATCCTCAGGCAGATACTTATGGAGCATGTTTTTCACAGATGACAGATGAAGAACTGAACGAGGAAATCCTAAAATACATCTGTGAAGAAAAGGTGGAACAAGAAGCAGAGCAAATAGAGGAGCAATTGTCAGACCAAATTGAAGATCCAGTGAATTTAGGCGAAACATCACTATTTTGGGGAGTACAAATCAAAGACATCACCCAGAAGCTTGACAGAATGGAACTTCCATTCCAAGTCACGCACCATACGAGATCTCCTGATTTTATTTCTTTCTTTTCAGGAACCACTGGAGCAATAAAGGTTAAAAAGGTGGCACAAGCACTAAATGAGACAAAATTCTTTTTGCCACTTTACCGTTGGAAGAGACCCTTCAAAAGCAATGATCACGGGATTGTCTTTAATCGGACATCCAAAACCGCCTTGACAGATGGATTTCATTCACATCTGGCTGAAGACAAAAAATTTAGCGCTTGCAGGGAGGCAACCCATGCAATTTGTTGTAATTTTTGTATTTTGTGTATACATGTTGTAGAGTTTTTAATTTTGTGTGTTATTTTTGTAGGGAAAAGCACAAACGGAGCATTTTAAGACAGAAGGAATGGTGTTTGGCAATCACAAATGATAGAGATTATTCATTTGTGATGGCTGAGTAAAGAATTAATTCTTGAGACGCATCATAATGAATTTATACTAAGCGAGTGGTGTATTGTGTACACTATTCCGTTGCCTTAATTATTGCTTTGATTTGCTTTTCTGTTGTAATTATCTTTATTTTTGTAGACAAGATCTATATTTTTTTTACTTTTCACGATTTATTTTAACGTTCATCTAATAATTTTCATTTGGCAGGTACTAATGCTACTATTACTCACCCATTTTCAGGTTCTATAAATTCAGCTCTACATTTCTTTCTTCGACAAATCCAGAGATACATTCAAATAAGAGAAAGAAAATGGAAGCAACTTCACAGCAGCGAGTCAAGCGAATTTGTGTTTTCTGTGGATCCAATTATGGTAATAAACCAGAATTCATTGAGGCTGCAAAGGAATTGGGGAGAGTCATAGCAGAGAAAAATATGCACCTAGTATATGGCGGTGGCAATCTTGGATTAATGGGAAGTATTTCAAAAGCCGTTCAGGAGGGTGGCGGTCATGTTTTGGGTATCAGTCCAAAAACTTTGGCGGACGAACACTTAATCGGACAAACAAACGGAGTTGAACGCATCGTATCAGGTATGTCTGAACAAATCCAGGAAATGATCAATATTGCGGATGCGTTTATTGCATTACCATGAGGGCTGGGAACGTTTGAAGAAATGTTCACAGTGGCATCATGGGCGCACTTGAACATTCATCGGAAGCCCATTGGGTTACTCAACATTGAACATTTTTTCGATTTCCTATTTGTATTTCTTGCGGAAGCCAAAAGACATGAGTTCATCATAAAATCAGTACATGATATTTTCCTGACTGCAACAAAGGCCGAAAAATTAATTGACCAAATCCTAGCCTTTGAACCAAAAATCGACCCCATTCTTTCCAAGTTGAGCTGGTCAGATAGCGATCGTGGTAAGAAGCGTAAATTGGACATAGTTAATAGTATCTTGTTTTTATTTTTTTTATTTTTAGTCCAAAATTTTTCAAAAAAAAAAAATTTTGAAAATTTTTCAAAAATTTCAATAATATTTTGCGTTTTTGTGTTTTTATTTTGACTAAAAAGGTGAAATTGGTAAGAGATAGCTGAGTAAGGAGTTTTCACTCCTGAGACGTATCTCAAACCATTTTTGAAATAAGTTAATTTTTGTTTATTTCTTTTTAAATTATTTAATTTGTAATTTCTCCATAAAATTGACTAAAATGGATCTTCATATGCTCAGTTGACATGTATTATCAACATACATAGAAACATACGGACATTAGCTAAAATTGAAAAGTTTGTAATATTCAGTGCTCTAGTTTAATTGGAGGAAGCATCTCAAAAAGCAATGGAGTAAAAAAAAAACGTTCGAGATCCGAGTTATTAAGTCTGTAAGGGTGTTTTAACACCTAGTGCCCTAAAACCAACTGGTTTGGGAGTCACTGGCCCAAAGCTCATTACATGGATCAGAGATGTTGCCGAATAAATATATATATCTGAAGTCTGAGTAATTAAGTCTGTAGGGGTGTTGTAGGCATTGCATTTTTACACATTAGCCCAATGATGAGTCTCGTATGGAGGCAACTACCTCTTTAGTCATGAAAGTGGCGGGAAACGGACGTTGGAAGGGTAAAGTTGGAAAATGGAATTTTTGTTGGATTTAACCTCGTTGTTTAGCTCCGGTTGTTTGTTGGACTTCCGTTTCAAAGCTTATCTTAGGCCCAAAACCCCATAGACCACTTCCCAAACCCAAACCAAACACAAAATACCCAAGCCTACCCACAAACCAAAACCCACGCCCAAGGAGATGTGATTCACGCCCATTGCCTTTTAATTTAGGTAGATACACATTTATCACATGCTAAAATCAATCCTTTCCTAATTAGAAGAAATCAAATCAAATCAAATCCAATCACAATCCTAAATTAGGAGATCTATTCCTTATGAGATACCAATTAGAATAAATGTCACTATCAATAGAAATCATATTCCTAGTCGGATAAGGAAAGTCTCCTCTCCTTTGCCTATAAAAAGAGGCCTTCACCACCCATTCAAACCCCAGCTCACATACCTCTCTCACACGCCTAAAGCACTCTCTTAAGTCTTCATCACACGCCCAAGCACCCCCCCTAAAGCCACCATTGCTGCACCACCAAGCCAGGATACCTAGCTTTTCCGCATCTTCACCATCACCATCAATACCCTTCATGCCCAAGCCTTAAATTCAAGCCTCCATTGCCGCATTTTAGCCTCCCTTCACAGCCCCAAAAACATGCCTAAATAAGCCTCAAATATAGCCCTGAAGTCGCACAAAACCCCCTCCAATCACAGCCCCAATTGCACGCCCAAACCAGTCCCAAAAACCCCCTTCACTGCACCTTGAACTGCCGCAACTTAGCTCACTGTTCTGATCAGTTTTGGCAGTGAGTTGAGCCTATAAAACAGTCCTAAAATCACCTATAAACCACATCAAAAATCTACATGAAGTTCCCCTAGAATACCTTATGAAACCGCAACCCATAAGCCTTCCGAATCATCCAAAACAGTCCACAAAATCACCAAAACAGTGACCTGAAACGGTGCAGTGAAACAGCAGCGAAACGGAGTAAAAACAGCAGCCCGAACAGCAAAACAGCAAGGAAAGATGTTGAGTTGGTGAACTAAAAGAGTAGCGGATCATTCACCCTTCCAACGGACGAGTAACGCCCTTTCCTGAGACGACAAAAGAGGTTAGACCTGAGGGCACCTTTTCACTCATATCTTTCGTTTTAATTTATTTATTTTAAGAATATCATTGCATGAGAGTCGTTTGGAGCATGATGTTATTGTTGGATGACCGGGATATGTGTTCCCTTTTGTGGTATATCGGATGGAAACCCGGACGTAAATTCCGTAGCCGATTCCGAATTGACGGTATTGCGGTCTGCACTCGGGATACAACGCCACATACCATTTAAGATACATATATCTTTTCTCATCCAAAATTTGTATTTGAGCATGTTATAGTTCGTAGGTTGTTTATTTATTATTTTAAGCATGATTTAATTTAGTTTATTATTTAATGTTCGAAGCATGATTATGTTATTTAGGCATGTTCTTTCTTTATTCTTTATGCATGATGTTTTGTTTAGTTTATGTTTATGTTTAATTAGTTATTCGTTTATTTCGGTTTAATGGTTCAATATGCTCGTTGTGTTACATTGCGTGGAGTTATTTGGATGAAAGCATGTTAGATCTAAGTACCATTGAGCATGATTATTGAGTAGACTTGGTTAGTTTTTTGCACAAATTATATCATCACAAGTGACATAAGTAAGGGACCATTCCGAACCCAACGGTTTGAGGTCTTCCCTTGCGAGGGGTGAGTGCGGCCTTAAATCTTTGTCCCGGTTCACACCGGGTGGCGACTCCATGTTATTTCGTACTTCCCAACTAGGCCGCGAGGCTAGAACAGCGTCGCCCAGGTTCTGTTGTCTACAGTCTGGTGACTCCACTGGGGATAGAGAATTGGCCTCGAAATAATGTCTTGTAGTGATTGTAATTTGTGCTTTAAGTTAACTATGTCTACCGTAGGTTGAAAGGGGTTTAAGCAAATGCACTTTTAAGGCTAGGTAATGGTTTGGTGTCTTCCTTCATTCACTACCTTTCTATAAGGAAAAGCTGTGAAGGCACCTAGATAATCATGTACTAGTAGCCTACCGTGATGGACTAATTTGGAGGACTCGTTGTTTATTCCTGACACCAAGCGATAAGAGTCTAAGGGGCTCGGGTACTTAAGAGAGCCTCGCTCCACCCTCCATCTGGGGAATCTACAACAGGAAATCCATTTGACAGTCAGTCACACACCATAACTCGTTGGCAAATACCTTTGGGTATAAAAAAAGGTGCGCTCACTTGGTCGCTCAGACCCTTGAGTGGGGAGACCTAGTTGTGGCAATCCTTCATCGATGGGAGCTTTTGTCTAAACCCCTGTAAACCCGCATATAAACTATAGTTGTAGGATCAGTAGAGACTATTTCTTTATGTTTTGGACCATTGTCATTTGGATTCAGTTGGACTTGTTGTCATGAAGTATGGGCTTGTTAGGCCATTTAAACTAGGACGAGTCTGTGCTTTATGGCAATCGGGCCAAAAGTTTCTAAAATGCTGATGGGCCAACTAGTGTAAAATTCTTATGACTTATATATTCCATACATCGCACGCATCTCATGCATCTCATGCATACATGCATCATATTAACCCCCATGTCTTAAAAGCCATCATAGATATCCGTTGGGTTAGGAAAAAGAAGACTTGTCAAAGAAGAGTTTAACAAACATGGATATCGAGAAAAGGAAACCGAGGAACAGAGTACTTTACGGCAAGAATAGAAAGACCATGGTGGGCCCAAAAAAAAGAAAAAAAGAAAAAAAGGAAAAAAAAAAGAAAAAAAAATTTGTTTGTTTTTAGTCCTTGATAGTTAGACATAAGTCCGATGATGAATTTGATTGCTTTAGAGTGAAACTTTAGAAACGATAAACCCTTGACGTGCTTTTATCTGATGCTTTGAGCGATTGATCTATGTTAGACTCGCAAGCACTTGATTATGGTTCTTAGCAGTGAAAACCTGAGTAGTTAGCAAAGTGACTAGTCGAAGAAATTGTAGGTCGGTGAATGACCGTTTGCTTAGATGTCTATCTTGATTTGCTTATGTTATGATGTGTGGTATGGTTGAAAATGAAAGAAAAGTCTCTAAAGAAAAGAATTGAACCACCTATAACCGATAAGCGTGAAGCTACCCATGGGCGAGTATTAGGACCACCATGAGGAGAAATGCTACCTTAAATGGTAGGTGTGTTGAAATGAAAAAAGAAAGAAAGAAAAAAAAAAAAAAAAAGAAGAAAAAAAGAAGTTCAAAATGAAAAGAAAAAAAGAAAGAGATAAAAGAGAAAGAAAACCATACCACATTGAGCACAGAAAAGCAACTGCAGGCATAATTGAGACATATAGGTTGGTTTGACCCATCGATCCCGATTTTTGAAACGAAATCATTGAGTTAGCTTTCCTGGGGATGAATCTGCAAAGGAACCTTTGCACACACACACTTTGAGTCTGGCTTAGATCATTTATTCAAAGACTTGGATTTGAGTTGCATTGGGTGTTTTGAAAGTTCTTTGGTTTCATTACTAGGTATTCTTTGAGGACAATGATATGTATAACTATTGAGACTATTTCGCAGCATAGTATGATGATATAGAAGGCCCCACCATGTGGTTCATCTTGACCAAGTGCAAACAGCGGAGAGCAGAAAGCTAAACCAAGACTGGGGGCGACTAGTCTACCACATCGCGAATCAAGGACATAACAAGATATTGAGTCATGAGACCAGAGAGAAGACTGAGCAATCACCAGGAGAACTGGCGGAAGACCTAACCCAACGGCATATGATATTCATTCATGCATGCATGCATACACGTAACATATTTTGCATTCTTTTTGTGTTTGTTTCGTTTTGTATTCACAGGTTTCAAAGAAGAAAAAAAGAAAGCGGCGAAGACAAGCCAACCAGAATCAGTGACATATGAGTAGTAGTTTTGGGGATGAGTCCCAGGGTTGAGGCCCACATCAGTTTGGGGCAAGGCCCACATCAGTTTCAGTTTGGGGTCGTTACCCATATCAGTATTCGTTTGGGGATGAGTCCCAGGGTTGAGGCCCACATCAGTATCAGTTTGGGGCGAGGCCCACATCAGTTTGGGGCGAGGCCCACGTCAGTATCAGTTTTGGGGCAAGGCCCACATCAGTAACAGTCTGGGGGTGAGGCCCACATAAGTGTCTGTATGGGGGCGAGGCCCACATCAGTTTCAGTTTGGGGTCGAGGCCCATATCAGTATTCATTTGGGGATGAGTCCCGGGGCGAGGCCCACATCAGTATCAGTTTGGGGCGAGGCCCACATCAGTTTGGGGTGAGGCCCACGTCAGTATCAGTTTTTGGGCAAGGCCCACATCAGTTTCAGTCTGTGGGCGAGGCCCACATCAGTATCAGTTTGGGGCGAGGCCCACATCAGTATCAACTCAGGGTCGAGGCCCACATTATCAGCAGCATCGGGAATGAATCCCAGGGTCGAGGCCCACAATTTCAGCAGAATCGGGAATGAATCCCAGGGTCGAGACCCATATTGTTAGTTGTTTTGGGAATGAATCCCATAGCCGAGGCCCACATCGTTAGAATTTGGAATGAATCCAGGGAATAAATCCCAGGGCCGGGGGCCACGTCGTCAGAATTTGGAATGAATCCAGGGAATGAATCCCAGGGCCGAGGCCCACATCATTAGAATTTGGAATGAATCCAGGGAATAAATCCTAGGGCCGAGGCCCACGTCGTCAGAATTGGGAATGAATCCCAGGGCCGAAGCCCACATCGTCAGAATTTTGGAATGAATCCAGGGAACGAATCCCAGGGCCGAGGCCCACATCAGCAGAGTTTTGGAATGAATCCCAGGGCCGAGGCCCACGTTGTCAGAATTTGGAATGAATCCAGGGAATGAATCCCAGGGCCGAGGCCCACATCGTCAGAATTTTGGAATGAATCTCAGGGCCGAGGCCCATATCGTCAGAATTTTGGAATGAATCCAGGGAACGAATCCCAGGGCCGAGGCCCACATCAACAGAGTTTTGGAATGAATCCAGGGAATGAATCCCAAGGCCGAGGCCCACGTTGTCAGAATTTGGAATGAATCCCAGGGCCGAGGCCCACATCGTTAGAATTTGGAATGAATCCAGGGAATGAATCCCAGGGCCGAGGTCCACATCGTCAGAATTTTGGAATGAATCCCAGGGCCGAGGCCCACTTTACCAGCAGTTTTGGAATGAATCCCAGGGTCGAGACCCACTTTATCAACTCGTTTCGGAAATGGACCATCATCACATCAGCGATGCCCCGGAAATGGGGTTTAGCATGCTGAAAATTGCACTCCGAAAATGGAGCACGGTTCGGAAATAGACCATCATCATATCTGCGACTGTAGGCATTGCATTTTTACACATTAGCCCAATGATGAGTCTCCTATGGAGGCAACTACCTCTTTAGTCATGAAAGTC